>OX463862.1:24523528-24557048 GCA_949825065.1 Odontocerum albicorne | reverse complement strand
ATATATATATATATATATATAAACAAATTCTATATTTACGAATATATATTTTCATAAATGTAGAATTTGTTTTACTACCGTGAATATTTCACGGGTTGCAACTAGTCAACGTTAATTTAGTTTTCAGTTTGAAATCAAAGCTGTGCCGTCGAGTTTGCTTGTTTTACAAGCGAGTGAGCCGTTGCCTACCAGCAAACTCACCTACCACACCGGTTTTTGACGTGATTTTCCTCCTCCCACAATATTTGACACGCTGTATATTATACCTGATTTTTGTTGGATTATTTGTCTTCGTTCTATTTCGCTAATTGTTTGTGATTCTAATTACGAGTATATCACGTGGAACTTATTTATCTTCAATGTATCTTATTATCTCACGTGGAACTTATTTATCTTTAATGTATCTCATTATCTCACGTGGAACTTATTTATCGTTAATGTATCTTATTATCTCACGTGAAACTTATTTATCGTTTATGTATCTTATTATCTCACGTGGAACTTATTTATCGTTTATGTATCTTATTATCTCGCGTGGAACTTGTTTATCGTTAATGTAACTGTTTGTCAATCGATCAACTGTTTGTCGGTCGATCAACTGTTTGTCGGTCGATCAACTGTTGTCGGTCGATCAACTGTTTGTCAGTTGAACAACTGTTTGTCGGTCGATTAACTGTGTGTCAGTCGATCAACTGTTTGTCAGTCGATCAACTGTTTGTCGGTCGATCAATTGTTTGTCAGTCGAACAACTGTTTGTCGGTCGATCAAGTGTTTGTCGGTCAATCAGTTGTTTGTCAGTCGAACAACTGTTCGTCGGTCGATCAACTGTTTGTCAGTCGATCAATTGTTTATCAGTAGATCAACGGTTTGTCAGTCGATCAACTGTTTGCCAGTCGATCAACTGTTTGTCAATCGACCAACTGTTTGTCAGTCGATACACTTCGATTCAAACCCTAATAAGTAGAACAAACATTTTCCTTTAGATCAAAAATCTCGCGAAGTATTTAATAATCTGCATAATTTGATTCTGTCGTATTTCAACTCATTCAATATGAACTGGATTAACCAATCAAGATCGCTGGCCTTGCGTGGTGAGTTGCAGTCACACCGTCTCTCTGACCTTACCCGCAATATTCGATGGAATAATTCACTTCTCAAAATCATTTCTCAATCCTCTGACTGATTCAGAATGAGACATTTTACCATCTATCGTTTATATAATTTGCCAACTATATTTACCATCAATAATGGATTTTATTAAGATTCGATTTGCTGATGACATTGTTCTTCTCGTAGAGTCTACAGGTGTCACTAAAGAGGATGAACACATCTTATAATAAGAGAGGTTTAAAAATGAACATATCAAATACAAAGTTTATGATGGCCAATAAAACGAAAATACAGAGTTATACCTCTTGCTATAAATAGTAAAATTGTTGTCAACAATATAAATATCTGGGATGCTGGCTGAATGATCAATGGAGCCAGTCTCAAGGCATCAAATAAAGAGTGAATATGCGAAATCTGCGGCTTCAAAACGCAGGGTCTCCTCTGCAATAAGAATTTCAATCTCGACTTACATATGCGAGTTTTTCGTTGCTACATACTCGTATATGCCATATTTATCTATGGTTTTAAATGCTGAAAGTGTCACAGGTTGACAACGTCTGTTATGATGACATCTTGAGATAGATTAATAAATATAGACAAGTATTATCCACCAATAAAAGGAGGAAGTTTCAGTATTTTGAACACGTAATGCGAGAAGAAAAATATGAGATATTTCAATTGATATTGCAGGAGAAAATTAAAGCAGAAGTGGGGGAAGAATACGGATTTTTTCTATCCCACAAAGAGGGTCTGCTACCAGTCAGTTTATGCGTAAGGAAGAATATCAGCCAGGATTCTTCTCATACTGCTAGGCGGTACCGAGAATATATCAACAGTGTCATTCAGTTGGTTCAATATCTCTATACCACGCGTGACTGATTGTTTAGCCATGATATTCGTCCTGTAAGTTGGTATGTAGAACAGAGGGTGATTCCTTGCACGGCTATATTTATTAGGTACATATAGACTTAGTGCTTCTAGAATCAAGGGACAGTTAAAGCAACCTTGAAAGACCTTAAGTAGAAATATCGCAGTGGATTATTGCTTTCCTGTTTTGAAACTTCTATAGTTACACACCGTAAGAAGTGTGGTGCATACATTTTGAGTTTTGCATCATTTATATCTGACGGTTTTTTTTAATTTATTTTATAGTATTCTTATATTTGAGCTGATGAGGAGCTCGAAATACTAATGCGTATTCTAATTTAATAGTTGTACAGTACCCGGCGGTAAGTAATACACATCGGGCTTAAGAAAGAGACTGTCGGCCATAATCGGCTAACTTCGGCTTTGTAGAGCGTCGTCTCTGTCATTCATACACGTGTTCCGTCGCAAGACTGTTAGCGCATCGTGCCATAGAGACGACGCTCTACAAAGCCGAAGTTAGCCGATTGTGGCCGACAGTCTCTTTCTTAAGCCCGACGTATATTACTTACCGCCGGGTACTGTTCAAGACTATCTGTACTATTAAACTCTCTAGATATTCTTATTATAAAAAGCCGAGTAGTTTTTAATATTCAAATAACAACAGTAAACATAGTTTACGAATGTAAGTCCGACCTTATAAGTTACGCCCTAATCTTTGAATTCAGAAACTTCGTTTAAAGCTAATTCCACTTTTGCATACTGATGGCGGGTTGTTGAAAATAATAGACTATAGGATACACAGACACGTTTATTTATTTTGAGTAAGAGATGATTTTGATCAGTCTAGGAAACTGGAGAGTCTAGAAAACTGGAGAGTCTAGAAAACTGGAGAGTCTAGAAAACTGGAGAGTCTAGAAAACTGGAGAGTCTAGGAAATTAGGGAGTCTAGGTCCTGTTGTAACTGTGTTCAGTCATGAGGTGAATCGATCTTTTTGAAAATGTTCAAGTCGTCAGCGAACAATAAACATGTCGAGTGACTTATAAAATTTTGTATATCGTCAATTAATATGATGAGTAACAGAGGACCTTAATTAGATCCTTGTGGTAAACCAGATCTACCGGTAAATTCCATTGAAGAGTTATCCAGCACTGTTACGTACTTTTTTTTCATTGTGGTACCATATATTTTTCAATGCTTATGTCTTTTAAGTGTTTTAATACATCGAGCAGTTTTATAACTCTTAGTAATTAATCTTTAATCATTAAATTAATGATAATCTTATGTTGAGAAGCGCTGCTTTATCATACAATTAGGTTGTCTTTAAATTGAGCTGAATGTGTGAGTCAAAATGCCCCATTACGACAAGATTATGTTGTAAATTCTTCTCCATAACCTTGCCTTTTTAGCTATTTTCGCAATTATGAATTAATCCATATTAAATAAATTATATTCCATACGAATATATTATATTAGAAAAGCTTATTATAAAATCTGATGTAATTTTAATACGGATTCTAAATACATCGTAAAACTTTTATTAATGTTGGTTATAACATTTTTAAGAAAATTTCTTTTAAACATGTTTTTCTAAGTGTAGTGTTTATCAAAGTGGAAAAAATTGATATTGAAATCAAATGGTTCTTAAACTTTAAAAAGAGGTGGGATTTTTTATATTCTTATTTGACACCAAATGAATAATGAAATATTGTCAAAACAAATATATAGTGCAAACGTGAGTGCAAGGTGGGGCAGAGCAATACCAACGAAAGTATTAACGAAGTGAATGATATTTTAAAAGAAGGAAAAGTAAACAGTAAGAGAATTCGTAGGAGCTATATTAGAAGGTGTATGATTGCGGAAGACGCGAACAAAATATGTATGTCGTGATAGAAAATTTTGACGGTCTGTCATTTGTGTCTATTTTAGCAATGGAACGATGTGATGGAATGTATAATATTTGTATTATTTAAGGATCTTTCTCAAGAAATCGTTATTTCAAAAAACTTTTTATTGGTCATTGAAATAGTATAATGTATGACATATAAACACAAAAAACAATATACGCCAAATGTCCACCTCTTGCAGCTCCACAGGTGTCTACTCTTTTGTCAAAAATTTCGATGACATTTTGGCATAATTGCGGTACTAACTCACCAATAACCCGAATAATTTCGTCCTTCAGCTCAGGAATTGATTGCGGGCTATTTTTATAGACCTGGCTTTTCACGTAACTCCAGAGAAAATAGTCCAACGGTGTCAGATCACATGATCTTGGTGGCCAATTAACATCACCGTTTCCTGAGATTACAAAACATAAAATAATTCAACAATTTGAATGCGTTGTTGTATTGTATACGACTCCATTTTTTATAAATTTCATACATTACACTTCTCAAATGTCACAATACCCTGGCAAGTTCGCGATGCCATCTGTGTTTTATCCAAGATTTAAAAAAAAACACTCAATTTAAAAGACCCTTTACATATAAATTATAAACAATAAAATGAATTACAGTAATTGAACAGTTAATGTAATCAATTCAATAAAAGGTTCACCGATTAAAAAATACCACGCAAATGTTATACGAGTATAATCGTATATACCCCAATAACACACACGGCAAGGAAAAGGAAAAGAAAACACATTCAAGAGAGAAACCACCAAAAAGTTCAGCATCAAGGTTTTAGTAGGAGTGTTAAGATCGAAAAATGAATAAATTCAGTATAATAGTATCTAAGCCACTGACCAGTACACATGCAATGTGCAGACATGCTTCATTTTTTTCACGCAACTTGAAACATGTTCTAATTGTAAAATATTAGCATTATCGTATAAAAATTAATTACATAACATTAACGTGCAGAATTCAATGGCCATGTTTTTTTTTCTCATTCAAACGAACATGATACGTTTCAACTTATTTGAACTGTTATTCGTGGTAAAGAAGCAAATGCTGATTGTGCAATAAATGGGATGGTACGATGATATTGTTTTGTATTACAATTTCTTTGTATACAGTACGTCAATCTCTTCCAACCAACCAGAAAAACGTCAAAGATGCCTGAAGGGAAAAAATAACTTGAATATATTTTTCTACACCTGAAGTCTACCACCTGAACTACTATTTCATTCATATGTTATCTGTCGACTTATCCTAGCAAGTTGAACAGCATAGCCGAGAGATAAAAAAGTCTTCGACCTCAATAAATAAGTTTTTATGTTAACACTTCCCTTACTGTGCTAAAAAATTACGCCAGTTACGGTGTTGGACACTGAGGGTACACTAAAAATGTATGTTTTAAATTAAAATTATGCAAAATCTATTAGTTTTTTTTTTAATTAGCTATAAACATCAATTTATTGTGTAATAAAATGTCGAATAATATAAAATAAGTGTAAGAAATGATAAAATAATAGTTGAAACAGAGAAGTGACATTTCTATACGAATATAATTTTCCCACTGCGTCGTTCGGTCTGCGCAACGTTCAGAATGCGCATGACTGAAAAGAGGTCTCCAACCTTTTAACACTTCCCTTACTGTGCTAAAAAATTACGCCAGTAACGGCGTTGGACACTGAGGGTACACTAAACATGTATGTTTCAAATTAAAATTATGCAAAATCTGCTAGGTTATTTTTTGTTATTAGCTATAAATATCATTTTATTATGTAATAAAATGTCGAATAATATAAAATAAAGGTAAGAAATGATAAAATAAGAGCTAAAACAGAAAGGCATTTCTATAAGAATATTATTTTTACGCTGCGTCGTTCGGTCTGCGCAACATTCAGAATGCGCATGCGTGATAAGAGATTTCCAGCCTTTTAATTTTTTTTCATAAAATTATACAATAAAATGTAGCGTGTATTTTTTTGGCAATAAAACCATAATTCGAATAAAGACAATAAATAACATATAAACAAAATATAAAATGAATATATAAATTCAAAAATCAAGGTTTTAGGGCGAGAAATTTATATAGTATAAACAAACACGAAATTCAAAATTATATATAAACAAACACGAAATTCAAATCAATAAAATATATGCAATTTGGAAAATATAAACACTACAGAAAATTTGAAAATAGGACAAACATATCATATAATCAAAGTTTAATCCTGTGGAGAAAGTTATCGCAATTGGGGCATGAAACCACTTTTTTTTTACTATATTCTACGTACTAAACACGCAGGTGTTTGACAAATATTGCAGAATAGCCTGGTTTTTTTTCTCGAATGTTTTTAATAAAACCCACAACTTCCTCTTTTGAGGACCTCACGGGGTGCCAACAGGGTATTATTTACTAATGTTTCGGATATTGACTCGCCACGATATGTTAAAACTGTATTAAAAGCATCTTGTTGTTGCTATTTTTCCTTTTTAAGATATTGGGCATTGCCAATTCCAAACTTAACTCTCTTGTGAAATGTTTTCGGTGGTATTAATTATTTTGTTTCCACTCTGGATATTTGTCTATCCATAAGAGGTATGCACTCAATGCAGCCATATCTATAATTTCCATAAAAAGACGGAAAGGCCATCTTCTCGTTGACCTTGAGCAAGAGTACTCTAAAGTAATTTGGTCTCCCGTATCTACTCCAATTTTCGTATTATTATAATGATGTATAATTACTATAGTGGCTTTTGTTTTTCTGAATAATCAATTTCTGCATCATTGAATTGAGTGGATAATAATAATACTGCTTTATTTTTTGTGGTACACACGAAACAAGTATTTTATTTTCAGCTACAATATTATGGATTGTTTTCTCTCTAGACGGTATAAATTCAAGTGAGATTACTCTTATATTTTTTCGAAGCGTGACAGTTAGAGTTAAACCTTTTAATAAAAGATTATCGGCTAATTTGATGGAGGTAATAAAAATACCTGTGGTTATCCTCCTGTTCGTGCCATACTGCGGTTGAACCATTTCTATAACTACTCAGTTACCTTGATTTATCTCTCTCTACGATTATTTATCATACCAGAATAAGCCTGTAAATTTGTTATGCGTCATATGCCGCCGCAGTCGGCAGCAACCCAGATTTTGATGCCATATTTACCAAGTTTAGACTTCATGTACACGCGAAATGAACAATTCTCTCTAAAGTTTGGCAAACGTTCATCTACAGTTATATTCGAAGATGGAGAATAATTGTTTTTGCACATATCCATAAACATTTTTGAAATCCACTTAATTGGTTCTAATTTATCTGAAAAAACCCTGATATCTCTCTTCTCGGGTTTCTTTATCATCAAAACGAATATGACTGTAAATATAGATGAATCTATCTCGAGACAGAGCTGTTGTGAAAAATGACTGGCAAAAGGGACTTTCACTTATCCACAATTCAATCAAAGATAGCTTTCGTGTTCGATTTCTGCCAGGTGCGAGCAATATTCCAATGAATTCATATAACTCGTCTTTTGATATTGGTTTGTTCTTTTCTGAATGAATTCGATTTAAATGACGATTTGTTTCTTAAACATCACTTTTACCACCTCTTCATTTACAAACAGACAACACATATTTTTTATGGAATGTACATTTATACTTGAATTTCTCAGTCCAGAATCTTCGATGAGAATATTTGATACCCGACCGATGCCTCGAAGATTGAGGTGGTACTCGTAATGAACTCCATTCGAATCCATCTTTTGATGTAAATAATATTTCTTCGTCTTCTTCACTCGTCTCCAAATCAGAATATACTTCATCCTGTACCTCGACAAAATCTTCTGATTCTGATATATTGCCTGTCGCCTTAAATTCCAAATCGCTTTCATCGCCGTCGATATTTCCCGCCATCTCAATTATTATATTTTTGAAAATGAAATAATAAATAAAATGTACATTTATTATAAAAAGAGTAATGGTACAATATAACATACCAGATAAAAAATGATAATAGAAAAAAACATACCAGATAAAAATAAAAAATAACAATCAGGATTATAAAACTGGTGACGACCCCTGGAACGGGCGCTATACGTACGAACTGTCAAAAAAGAATGAGTGTTTGACATTTCGTCAATTCGCGATTTAAAATCATTAATTTCTGTTGAATTAACTATGAATGTTTTGTTTCCTAATGACATCATTCAAATCATAGAGGTTTCGATGAGGAATACATAAAGTATGAAGACCCTGCAAGCAGTATATTTCGAGAAATTAAATAAAATATAAGTCATGATCACTCGCTATCCATCACCGTACGGCAAGTGTTAAGAACAATTGTAGTTCGTCTTCGTACATGCATATCATTATGCCGTGTCCCTTGTGCGGTAAGCAGAGAGAACAGATCTACAAACTTTTCTACTCATCTCGTAATGCACAATCTTCCATTATTCATACTTTTCACTTTATATTTTTTTTAAATTTGGTTTATCTTATCCAGTCATGTTTTTCTCTACCTACATTTTATACGCACATCTTGCACTTCTGAGATGTACACTCATTTAGTCATTCTTTCGTTCATTTATTCTCTCCGCATGTCCAAACCATTTTACAGCTCCTTTTTTCATGTCACTTAAAATATCGACCTCATGTATGCCCACCCCGACTCTATACAATGAAAGTGTTATACAGTAATACAGTTGTTTTTAAATGTTGTTTTTATTATAGCGGCTGTTTGCTTTATTTAAATTTTCCACTGTTTTCGCACTTGCCTCGACAAAACAACGAATGTCTCTTTACAGCACCTCATTAGCAAGTTAACTGCGAGTAGACAACAAAAGTGAAATTTGATTTATTAATTAATTCGCACATTCACGCATTCTTTGAAGAGAGTAAAATGAAATATGGTAAAAATGTACATATATGAGTGCTTCAATATCATTGATTTGTATTTTTACCAAGTCTGCAACAGATACCTGGAGACTAAGAAGCAACAGATAGATCCATTTCTTATATCTACAACCTTGGATTATACCTAACCTAACCCAATAACCTAACCTAACCTTACCTAACCTAACCTAACCCAATAACCTAACCTAACCTAACCCAACCTTGGATTATCAGCGACATAAGGACCAGTCGATACACTTGGATTGGTCATGTCCACAGAACAGACAAGCAGAGAACCGTAACGAATAAGACCACAGTGTTAAGTGTTAGCTGATTGGTGCCTGCATTCTACCTATTTTATTATACACCTTTTAACAATGACAAACCCCGTGGTCTAGTTAGTAAGACGTTTATCAATACTCGAGGGTTTAGGATAACAAAAAATAAACTGTTCTGTACTTGATAAAAATGTAGGATGGTTCCAGTGACATTTGAAATGTGATGTCTCAAAGGGATGGGGTAAAATCGTTTTTTTTTTGCAAATCGAATAGTTTTTTTATAAATCGAAAAATTGTTTTTCTCTAAACTGACGTTTTAATTCCTAATTTTCATTATACTGACTTTCTAATGTATTGTATGATTTGTATCTATATTTAAATAGGCCAAGATCCACTATGAATTAATACTAATTACGAACATTTATTTAAGGTATAAAAAAAAAACGAAAATCCAATTATCGTATACCACATCCCTAGCCAATGCAGACTAACGTAGTGACTTTTGACAAACGTCACCAAATATTATTTGATTTTAACAAACTGCCACATTTTTGCTAATTTGTCACAAGATGTATTAATTTGTCATTATTGTTAGTTTTATGTAATGTATTTACCAAAATAACTTGCTATTTATTAGAATCGAGGCTTACATTAAAGTTGATAAAATAATTAAAATTACTGAACGTCGTTACAAGTTTGTATTGGGGCTAATTTGTGAACTGTCACAGGGCCCGTGCTACAATTTCTGAAGTATAGTTTAATTAAGAACTGTTTAAGTTGTCTTCATAGTACAAAGTTTAATGCTAAGAACCTTTAGCTGAATTGGTCATATGGATGCCCGCTAAATAGTCACTCACGCAGCATTTTAACAGCATAAAGAGCGTGAAGTTAAAACATTATGCAAATTCCTGGCAAGTATTTACACACACGTACCGGACTTAACCTGCAGAGGCTTATGCACACTCGTTGAGCTCAAGTGCGAAGGCTTTTTACTTAAGAGAAGGCTCAAAGGAAGTATTGTGATATCTAATTATTGTACAGTTAGTATATTCTGCTTTTTATTATTTTTTACTCATTGCGAGCGCTTTGTTTTTGGGTTTGCCTCAAGGATCGAACTTGAAGCCCCCTGATGGAAGCTAGGCATTGTTTCAATAATGCAACGGAAGTTATTTTGAGTAAGTTGGTTTCATTTTTGTTTATGTTTTTTTATTGAAAATATATGTTAGACTGACAAGACGTTTGTCTATTACAAATTATGACATTTTCTTAACAAAATAAAAAATATCAACAACTTTAA
This sequence comes from Odontocerum albicorne, assembly GCA_949825065.1. Taxonomy (NCBI): domain Eukaryota; kingdom Metazoa; phylum Arthropoda; class Insecta; order Trichoptera; family Odontoceridae; genus Odontocerum; species Odontocerum albicorne. Next base: position 24,546,702 of record OX463862.1, on the reverse strand, counting down.
AAAAATCAATAAATATGGAAACACTCAAACACGATCAAAGAAAATACGAAATTAATAAAATTCAAAATAAAAACAATTAAGACAAAAATAAAATGAATTAACCAGTCTCTCAGTTATTGAATTAACCAGTCTCTCAGTCGATAAATTTATCCGTCTCTCAGTTAATTAATTAACCAGTCTCTCAGTTGATTAATTAACCAGTCTCTCAGTTAATAAATTTACCCGTCTCTCAGTTAATGAATTAACCAGTCTCTCAGTTAATGAATTAACCAGTCTCTCAGTCGATAAATTTATCCATCTCTCAGTTAATTAATTAACCAGTCTCTCAGTTGATTAATTAACCAGTCTCTCAGTTAATAAATTTACCAGTCTCTCAGTTAATGAATTAACCAGTCTCTCAGTTAATGAATTAACCAGTCTCTCAGTTATTGAATTAACCAGTCTCTCAGTTAGTAAATTTACCCGTCTCTCAGTTAATGAATTAACCAGTCTCTCAGTTGATGAATTAACCAGTCTCTCAGTTTATGAATTAACCAGTCTCTCAGCTAAGACCTAAGAATGACTAAGATTAACCAGTCTCTCAGTTATTGAATTAACCAGTCTCTCAGTCGATAAATTTATCCGTCTCTCAGTTAATTAATTAACCAGTCTCTCAGTTGATTAATTAACCAGTCTCTCAGTTAATAAATTTACCCGTCTCTCAGTTAATGAATTAACCAGTCTCTCAGTTATTGAATTAACCAGTCTCTCAGTTAGTAAATTTACCCGTCTCTCAGTTAATGAATTAACCAGTCTCTCAGTTGATGAATTAACCAGTCTCTCAGTTTATGAATTAACCAGTCTCTCAGCTAAGACCTAAGAATGACTAAGATTAACCAGTCCCTCAGTTATTGAATTAACCAGTCTCTCAGTCGATAAATTTATCCGTCTCTCAGTTAATTAATTAACCAGTCTCTCAGTTGATTAATTAACCAGTCTCTCAGTTAATAAATTTACCCGTCTCTCAGTTAATGAATTAACCAGTCTCTCAGTTATTGAATTAACCAGTCTCTCAGTAAGTAAATTTACCCGTCTCTCAGTTAATGAATTAACCAGTCTCTCAGTTGATGAATTAACCAGTCTCTCAGTTTATGAATTAACCAGTCTCTCAGCTAAGACCTAAGAATGACGAAATACCAGAGAACGATCCAACTGAACTCAACGACACCTGTTTTAAAAATATTTAACAAAACTGACATCATGTTCATTTAAATATGTGGCGAAAACAAAAAAAAACTATTTTATCGTACTTTTTTTATATCGATAATTTGAGATAGCGCTTTTTCTCAACTATTAAGACCACATCAATAGCGCTTCTTAACTAGCTCAACTATCAACTGACGGAAGATGTACATGCAAGAAATGAACTCTTTAATTTTTTTTGGGTACCGTTGAAAATTGAACCAGAAACCTCTTAATCGAATATTTTTTAAACCATCTCAATAGCGCTTCTTCACTACTCGTAGCTTAACCTTTTAACTTACAGAATATGTACTTGTAAGATTTGAACCCTTTTTAAATTTTTGGATAATATCGTGATTTGATCCCAAAGTCCCTTTGAATCGATTTTCGTTTTATCTATTTCTACCTTGCTTTTTATTTTTGTTCTCATTAAAACCTCTTTCTGATTGGTTGGAAGAGATTGCCACATGGCCATAAGCTCGCCAGGTTGAAAATATTTTTTTTGGATACCATCGGGAATCGAACCCAAAGCCCCTTTGAATCGATTTTTTTTTATCTATTTCCACCATGCTTTTTATTTTTGTTCAAATTTGTAAACACTTCAAAAAAAAAACAATCAAAAATTATGTCTTGTGGTGTAGCACTTATGAACAGTAGATTTTTTCCAGTGTCTCGAGTTTGTTATTCAATTGGTTATGTTCTTGCCTGGTTTCGAGGTCACCCACCTTTCATCTTCCGAATTGTACTCCGCTATCTGTTATACGCAATATATATTATATTTTATTACATTAAAACATTACACTCTAATCTCACTTTTTTATTTTATTACATTAAAACATTACACTCTAATCTTATTTTTTATTTCAAATCAATTTCAAATTTAAACAATTTCTCTTTTATAGCTTTCACTGAGTCATTTAATTCAATTCTACAATAATTGGAATATATTCGATTTGTCAAATAACATGTAGGTATCATAATTATGATAAACAGGAATTTTAACATAACTTACTCGTATATTCCTTTATTTTGACACGTAATAACATCAGTTAAAATAGGTGAGTTAATTGCCAGATGGTTAACTTTTTCAACTAACCAGAGAAATGTTATACTGATTTGTTATACTATTTGAGAGAAAATTACCAAGGTATTATATTTAATAAAAAATATACAGGAAATAAAAGCAAAATTTTATACATTTAATTTAGAAAATACGTGAACTATAACAAATGTTTTCAGTGGTTGGAAATGCGAAGACGAAAAAGGTCATTCAAGATAAGAAGTTCTTAATTACATAAGAAGTTATTGAAGACATATTAAGTCACTGAAAACATGTTAGGTCATTGGATACATATGGAAATTAGAAAAATGTGCTAAGTCATTAAAGACATGAAGTTATTGAAGACATATTAAGTCATTGAAGATACATGAAGTTATTGAAGACATGTGAAGTCATTGAAGATATATGAAATTATTGAAGACATATGAAGTCATTGAAGATATATGAAGATATTAAAGACATATGAAGTTATTGAAGACATATTAAGTAATTGAAGATATATGAAATTATTGAAGACATATGAAGTCATTGAAGATATATGAAGTTATTGAAGACATATGAAGTCATTGAAGATATATGAAGTTATTGAAGATATATGAAGTCATTAAATATATATGAAGTTATTGAAGACATATGAAGTCATTGAAGATATATGAAGTTATTGAAGACATATGAAGTCATTGAAGATATATGAAGTTATTGAAGACATATGAAGTCATTGAAGATATATGAGATCAATGAAAACATGAAGTTTATTTATTTATATATAGATAACAAGAAAAGCCGACATCCGTGGCTTGATGGTAAGACGCTTGTCTACCGATCCGGATGTTGCGGATTCGATCCCCGCTGGTACCCAGATTTAAAAAAACGTGATTCCAGTCTGTTTTTAACTTAGGACCCATTAAAACCTCTTTCTAGTTAGTTGAAAGAAATTGACACATGGCAATAAACTCACCAGGCAAAAAAAACTATAAATAAATAATTTGTGAAAAAAAAGTCATTTAATGTGGCCGACTATTTTAATGGATCCAGGTTTATTGCCTTTCATTTGTCGTGTTCCCAGTAAACTAGGCTTTTGCCTGTATCTTTCTGAGGACAAGAAAAATCTTGAAGTCGTTGAAGACATATTGTGTTAACGAAGACATATTAATTAATTAAATACATAGTTTCATAGCAGTTCGTCTTTCTTTGATAAATTTTCACTGGTTTTCGTACTAAATTTGTTTTTTTCTAAACACATGCACATACGGAGAAGTACCCAATATAATGACCACAGCCACCACCTTCCCATCCTTAACTTATTTATTTTGGTAAAATATTTTTGATTTGTCTCTAAAAGTTGTCTATCGATCTCGAAGTGGACTGGGGAGCATGGCATACTCATAAATCCTAAGAAGTCTCAAGCGATCCTCATTAGCAGCCCTCAGCTTCTCGGTAAATTCAACACTGACTTACTTCCTCCAATATTACTTGATGGCTCTATCATACCATTACATAAAACTGTTAAAAACCTAGGAGTGCTAATAGATAACACTCCCTCATGGCGAGATCAAATAAATGAGATAAGCCGAAGGATATTCTTCAGCCTTCATTCCCTTAAAGTGTTGCAAAGATTCCTACCAACTTAAACCAAAATTTTACTCGTACAATCTCTGCTCTTTCCGATTCTGGACTATGCGGACGTATGTTACTTGTATGTTACAGAGGAACAGCTGGACAAATTACAGCGTCTTCAAAATGTGTGTCTAAGATTCATTTTCAACCTACGAAAGTACGATCATATAACTTCATACCACAAGGCATTGAACTGGTTGAATGTTAGAAATAGACGCCAAATTCACATACTGTCTCTATTGTATAATATCCTTAACTGTCCCGCCGCTCCCTCTTATCTCGCCGATAATTTTCAGCGTCTTTCCAATCATGGATTAGCGCTACGCTCAAACAGATATTGTTTATTGGCCTTTCCAGTTCACCGCTCCTCTTTCTTTACGTCGTCCTTTACTGTCCATGCAGTGAGACTCTGGAATCAGTTACAGACCAATATAAGACTCGCTCCGTCCTTGGCACGCTTTAAGAAGTGACTGAAAAAACTATTAATTTCTAGTCAGTAAAATAACGTGTTTCATTCCTGATTTATCTTTTCATTTCCTCTCCACCATCCCTTTCTTTCCTTTTGATTGATGATATCTCACTTTATATGAAAAATAATGTTCGGGTGATTGTCCGTCTTTGTGGGGTTCGTGGGCATGTGCTCAAGTATATGTTTATGGATTTCGTGAGGATGGATAGTCATTTGAATGATTTATGCGACCACGTAACTTGCTTCATTTACTTTTGTCTGGTTGGTTGGAAGAGATTGCCGCCTGGCAATAAGCCCGCCAGATTGTATTTGCAATAAAAGTGTTAAATAAATAAATATATAAGAGTGGGTTCGATTCCTGAGTTAGAGCGCCCTTGAGGGGACTCAGCTCTAAACAGCACTAAATATTAATTTTCCTTTTATTATTATTTTAAGTCTTATGAATAGTTTTGGGTGATTGAATAAAAAATAAGGTAATCGTACTCATACGTAATATGCTGAATATGCCATGACATAATCAAATCATATTTCAATATTGCCGTGATATAAATGTGTGTTAATTAATGGAGAGAAAATTGGTGAAACGAAATTAAAATACAAACAGTCTGCATGTGTTCTGCAATTATAATAAATATTTATTTATCAAACAAATTACTTGAATCGTTAATTTTATAGTGATTGATTCAAACGAGCGAATAGTCTAGTAGCACCGGCCGCTAAGTGAAGGCCAAAGAGCTTAAAAATGCCTTTAAGTTTTATTAACAAGCACTTCTGGACATATTATCCTGCAACATAACATTCTGCGACATATCATCATGTGACATATCATAATACGACATATCATCCTGCAACATAGGGCCTGCGTATCTCTTCTGGGGTAGACATATAAAGATCATCTTCCAATATACTCGTATTATCCTGCAACATATTATCCTGCGACAAATTATTCTTCAACATATCATCCTGCGACGAATCATCCTATGACTTATCAACCTGCGACATATACATACATACAGGTAGGCAGAGATAACAGATCACTGTGGTAGGCAGAGAGAACAGAACGCGAGAATGTCCTATCTAGACACATCATTCTACGAAATATCATCCAGCAATTATTCGTCCTATGACAAATTATCCTGCAACATATCATCCTGCAACAGATCATCCTGCGATTGATCATTCTGCGACAGATCATCCTGCGACATATCATCCTACGACAGATCATCCTACGACAGATCATCCTGCAACATAGGGACTGCATATCTCTTCTGGGGTAGACAGACAAAGATCATCCTCCAATGTGCTCGTATTATTTTGCGAGAAATTATCCTTCAACATATCATCCTGCGACGAATTATCGACATATACATACAAACCATCACGATGTTTCCCTACTGTGGTAGGCAGAGAGAACAGAGTGCGAGACTGTTCTAACTAGACACACCATTCTACGAAATATCATCCTGCAATCGTCCTACGACAAATTATCCTGCAACATATCATGCTGCGATATATTATCCCGCGACAGATCATCCTGCGACAGATCGTCCTGCGACAGATCATCCTGCGACAGATCATCCTGCGACAGATCATCCTGCGACAGATCATCCTGCGATAGATCATCCTGCGACAGATCATCCTGCGACAGATCATCCTGCGATAGATCATCCTGCGACAGATCATCCTGTGACATACGACTATCATCTTGTGATACATTATCCAACAAAGTATACATATTATACCATACCATCACGCCGTTTCTCTGCTAGGATAGGCAGAGAGGATACACATCATTCATCACTTTTACATTTATACACGTTCTCAAATAGATTCCACGATTTTTTAAAGCTTTTTACATTTTATCGTTCAAAATATCATTCATTTGATTCAACCACACTTTCGTTGGTCTTCCTTTATCTCCCATTTGCACTGTGTATTAGTTTCGTTCGTCTTTCATCATTAATTTGTTCCACGTACCCAAAGTTTTCAACATTTGCCGTTTCAACCATTAAAAGACGCTTGCCTTTCAGGGGCTGCGAAATCGATTCCCGATGGAAGCCAATTTTTTTACCCACTTAAAGCATGTTCAAAAAATTTCATTCTGATTGATTAAAAGTAATTGCTACATGGCTATAACTCCACCAGATTATATAACATAAATCAAAAATGTAAAACAATACAAGTTTTATTTTAATACAACACATATTTATTTTGATTTGGTTTGTCTCATCAATAAAATGAAACAGACATTTACTAAAAAATATAATTACATGTCTGAATTATTTGTTTTCTGTGTGTAATTATTTTTTTCTTTTCGTTAAAGAGCATAAAATATTCAAAGGCCACCAGGGCAATTAATACTTATACATATTTTCGTGATAATAAATTAAAAATCATGAACTTAAAAAGGGCATCAGTTAAAAATTAAAAGGCTTGTGAGAAATTATTAAACGCGTATACGCACAGTGAACAAAACCCACTAACCAATTTTTTTATGTATGATAAAGTATCTTTTTTTTTTTAACCTGGCAAGTTTATTGCTATGTGGCAATCTCTTCCAACCAACCAGAAATATGTGTTTAAAGGCCCTAAGTGTTAACCAGACTGGAATCCTATTTTAAAAAAATCTGGGTTCCAGCGGGGATCGAACCCGCAACCTCCGGATCGGCAGACAAGTGTCTTACCTCCAGGCCACGGGGGTCGTCTTAAGTACAAAAGGTACTTAAAGGTGTCCTAACTAATAAGATGAGGTATCTTATTAGTTTGGACACCTTTTTAATAATGGTTATAGAAAAACTGACTTAATAAATATATAATTCAAACACAAGCACGACTTGGGGTTTAGGAAGATCGTGAAAAGTATGGTGGGGCAAAGAAAATGAAGTTTTAAAATAAAGTAAAATAATTTGTAATTTGTTTTATCAAACACTGTTTATTCCACTTTTTGTAACGGCATAACCCTACCGGTTTCAAGGCTTTCACCTCATCATCAGGGGAGCACAAACAAGACTGAATTCTGTTCGAACTGGTACCGATATACACGCTTCTAACGGTTAACATTCGGGTTGGGGACAGGGGTTTGGGAGAGGCATGGGACAACCTCGACGAGCAGCGGAGAGATTCTTGGGTTATATGTGTTTGCCAGATGTTCACCTCGATGCACTGACTTAGAAATTTCTAGGGCTATATAAATAATAAGATAAAATAATATGAAGGAATAAATACATAACGAATTATATAAAAATATTCACAGAAACTGAACACATTTTATACATATCATTACGCCATTTCTTTTCCATTGTGTTTGGGATAGACAGAGATAAGAGGGTGAAAATTACTATAGTGAATCTTCTTCGTCTATTTTAAACTATTTTTTATTAGTCTAATAATAACGGACCTTAGATAACCTTCGTGAGCTACGAATAGAGCTAAGACACTTGTATTCCAGCTGGAGGGTCGCTGATTCGATTCTCGTTGGTACCCAGATTATTTAAAAAGTGTTTTAATTTTCACTTGAGCCATGTTTGAACAATTTTCTGGATGTTTGTAAAAATTTTCCACATGGTTATAACCCCATAGGATTATTTGAGATAATAAGGGTTGAATGTATGCATAAGGTTGATGTGTTGAGTAAGATGAAGAAGACTACAATTAGATAGTTTGGTCACGTAGTACGACTGGATGAAGAAAGACTAACAAAATAAAAAAACAGAGGAAATGAAAGTTGAAGGTGTCGTAGAATTAGATCAAGGAATGTTATTGGATAAAGTGTATGATATTTTGAAAGAATGAAATGTAGAAGTCAAATACATTGTACGACCTGTATGAGAAGAGTTATGAATGTAGAAGAGGCGACAGATGTGTCACGAAAGGAATGTCTAGCTCTGTCTTCTTTCTGCGTACTCCGACAAGGAGACAGCTTCATAGTATACTATCAATAAAGCGGCACGATAAAATATACAAAAAAAAACATTTCATTAATTAAATTCAGTTGTCTTCTTCTTCTTCTCCCTGGCTCCATCCCAACTCACTGTCTGCGAAGACTGTTGGAGTCAGCTCTCCTCGTCCTCCGGTTGTATGCTCTTTTGTCCCGGACTACCTCCCCCAGGCCGTGCCTCTGCATCAGGTTATCTTTTTGCACCACCCATGAATTCTTTGGCCTTCCTCTGGTTGTTATTCGAGGAAGATCCGTGGAGATTGCCTGGTTCACAATGTGATTGGGTGCTCTGCGTCTAACATGCCCATACCATCTCAATCGTCTCTCCTCCATCTTGCTGTTGATGTCCGTAACACCTAGGCTTCCACGAATGCGTGAGCTTTTTATTTTGTCTCTTAGGGACACACCAGCTGACCATCTTAGCATGCGCATTTCAGCAGTTTCTAGTTGCCTGGAGTAAGAGTTATTCATCGTCCAGAATTCGGAGCCATAGAGGAGTGCGGGTCTGACAATCGTTTGGTGTACTTTTCCTTTTAACTTTACTGGCATTTTCGGATCACACAGAACTCCCGTCATTGATCTAAACTTCATCCGTCGTTGTATTAATTAAAATCACTTTTCTCGTGAGAAATAGATCATAACAAATCAATGACATGAATTTCCAATATTTGTGCAAACATTCGAAATAGTAATTGATAACAATTATGCAACTTTCAATTTGTTAACAACGATCGTTAAAAACCATTCAGTTCTGCAATAGCAAATTCGCCAAGTCTGGCAAGTGAAAATAAAAACAAATAAAACAAAATGATGACTCTAAATCTCTCGTGGAATTGCAACACTTGCAGATATAACATAATACACGTACATATAAAAAAAAAACACGGAAATCTTTCTACAAAATGGATTAAAAATAATTTTATTACGTTGAATAACATTTGAATCTTATGTGTAATAATTTATTTTAAATTGCTCGTTATGTAAAGTGAAATAAAATATTTTTTTTAACTTGCATTACGATTTGTAAAATTTATTACATTTGTAATAAGAAATGATTTTTAAAACGCTGTGTCGTAATATTCTACAATATACGAGTATATATCCATTAAAATTCTCGTTACATCAATTATTCTTATTTTATGTTATGTAAGCGTTTTTCGTAAATCTAAGCACTTTACTGCTTACCTAAGATTAATAAGTATTTTCTGCTTTAAAAAAAAAAATTAAAATCACAGTTATGCACCTTAAAATGATGTCGATCTTCTAATCAATGAGTTTCAATGAACGTGTTCATTGAACAATGAAATCGTTCTTATTTTTCCTTGTCCAAACTCCCTCAACGTGCTCGTTTTCACCACACTCTATATCGTAATTTATTTCTTTATCAAACACTGTTTATTCCACTTTTATGTGACGCTATAACCCTACCGGTTTCAAGGCTTTCATCTTATCTTCAGGGGAGCACAAACAAGACTAAATGGAATACTTAGCAACAGTGGTGTGTATAGTATAAACTTGTATGTGCTGACTGTGATAATTTCTCTGTATAGGAAAGACAAGAAGATATTTTGAAAAGAGATTTCGTGAACACAAATCCACCTTAACAAATTTATTCTGAAATGGCTAATCATTGTCACTGTGAAAATCATACTTTGTCTATCGATGATGCCAAATTCTTACATATCAGTAGTAACGGAAATAAATTGGACAGATTAGAGGCCCTAGAAATTTCTAAGTCAGAACATCGATACGAACATCTGTTGAACAGTTATATCCCAAAAATCTCTCCGCTCTTGGCCGAAATCGTCCTATGCCTCTCTCATCCTTCAGCCCCCAACCGTTTAAGCGTGTATATCGGTACCAGTTCGAACAGCATTTAGTTTTGTTTGTGCTCCCCTGAAGATGAGGTGAAAGCCTTGAAACCGGTAGGGTTATACCGTCACAAAAAAGTGGAATAAACAGTGTTTGATAAAAATAAATTACAATGTCTTTAAACCTCCACAACGTTAATGCCTTAACTATAAACAACATACTCTATATCAGTGTTTAGCTCAAATTATTTTTTTTGGGATTTTATTTTAAAAAAAATAGATATGACCGAAGTCATAGGTATCCTTATATACCCTCGAACACTAGGCGGAAAAGTGCTTGTGTCGTTCGAGAGGAGTAGCGAACCGCGAGATTCGAACCGACGACCTTTTGCACGGAAGTCAACTGCGTTACCACGCGGCCAATCACTTCGATTAATTCTTAATCATTATTTGTCTTATTCTGTCGTACGTCAAGGGCCGTAGTCTAACGGTAAGAATTCACGCCAAGTAAGCGAGCGCCCCAGGTTCTATTTCAGATGAATTTTTATCTTAGATCGTTTTACAACGTCTTAGAACATTGATCTTGCTATTGGAACTTAGTATATGTGAAGTGCAACCGTTTATACACAATAAACCAATACACGAACAGATGTCGACCATCTTTCATAGAATGACACACTGCATATTATTCTTATTTCACGCATTTCTACTGCATTCACTCAGTGCATTTCATAAATTTTTCACGTTCACAAAAAAAATACTTTTTGATCATTAATAATGAGTAATTCATACTGCAATATGTTTTTTTTTGTTACCCAAAATCAATATCTTCCAATAACTTAGCCAATAATATAATCAAACATTGAATAACGATAAATAATTATAATGGGAATTCCTTTTTTCTATGATAACATTATTTTTCCTTGATTATTGATTTTTTATGATTTATTTGTTTTTTTTTCTTCTTCCGAGATTAAATAACTAGCATTTTAACGCTTAAATAAACAAAATTGTATGAAGTCATTTGATAATTATTAGGTAATACCGGTAGATAAATCAAATAGAAATCAAACAAACGAGCATAATACATAATCGGATAAAAAATCAATTCAAATCCAATCATTCACTAAACACATTATGATAAAGTGTTTATTACAAAACAAAACTTCTATTCAAAGATGAAAAAACTTGTTTGTAAAACACTGTCAAATTGTAGTATTGATTTTATTTAATTCTGAAATATTCATGCAGCTGCAGTGTGGTTGAATCAAGTGAGTGATCAATTGTAGGGGTTGTATAAAAAAGAATATAGATAAAGAAGATACCAAAGATCTGTGTTACCATAGAACAATCTGTGGGCTAGTTAATAAGATGTTTATCTCCAAACCCGAGGGTTGCGGGCTAGATCTTCCCCATCCTAGAACAAACCTTACTCGACTTCACGCCGAACAGCAAGAAGAAACCCTACAACACCACATCCTCGCTTGGACCGTGAAGTTCTATAAAAGTCAACGAAATCACAATAATCCCTTAGTCGCTAACCTGGGGGCTTACGAGAGTAAATTCGATCTACCCTTCCGTTATAAGCACAAGCTCCCGTAGCATTATCTGTTGCCTGACTAGTCCACCTACAGTATTAGCTGGGACGACCAAGGTCTGAGTGAATGTGATAGAATACAAGTAGCCTGAACGAGTGGACTTGTTCTTGCTAAATAATTAGTTGTAACAATTGTTATCTAGTTATATGTACTATATAGGTGTTGATTATTTCTAAGAAATCATATATTAAGATTATAAAAAATAAAAATAAAATGACATGTAGGAAAATAAGTTTAAGTATGTTCATAAATGATAACATATAAATTAGATTAGTTAAGTAATAAATGTGTATATATGTATAGACCAATATATTTACAATATATTACTTTGTTTAATAAAAAAAGGATTAGATCTTCGTTGGAATCCAGATTTTTTCAAAATGATTTCAGTCTGATCTTCACTTAAGGCTTCATGAACATGTCTGGTTGGATGAGATTGTCACATTGCAATAGGTCTGCCAGGTTGTACTGTATACAATAAAAGTGTAATCCGGTACATTTCAAGTTTGACCCTCTGTCATCTATGGCCTACCTCGACAAGCATACGGCGTGTTGTTCTATTGTATATGTATACTCATATGTATATATTGTGCAGCTTGGAGGCAGACAAGATGTAGCCCATGTATAAATTCGTTTATTGATGACAATAACAAAGCAATACAAAAAACAAATATCAACATTACTGTAGGTTTCTTATACTCAAAAGGTTTGGGTTCATCTTGTAAGACTCACCCCAGTGTTAAGAGAAGAAACCTGACAGAGGTCATTTAAGATGTTTTCAATCAACATATCCATATTATTGTATATAATACATAAAAAAATCAACAAGAAAATCATAATTATAAAGTATTACTATAATCTTGCAAGCCTAGTGCAATCTCTTTTAACCAACCAGAGAGAAGTTAAAAATACATTAAGCTAAAATCAGACTGGAACCTTTAAAAAAAATTGGGTACCATCGGGAATTTAACTGGTAATCATTGAGTTTGAAGGCAGGCGTCTTACCAACTAAACCACTGAAGTCGTATGTATGTATAATTTTTTTTGCAACTTATATCTGAATCACATTTCAAATTGCATACGAACAAAACCTTTTTTTATTAAAATTTTATTTCTAGAAATATTTAATTTATCTACGACATGTAAATATTTTAATTTATTTAATTTTATTTTTAATTTATTTAACTTCAATGGTTAAATGACCTTTTTGAGACAAAATATTACAAAAGATTAACATTGACATGTAAGCAATATTACACAATAGAAAAAAAAATTATATGAACCTTACGCAATACTACAGTTAACCTGTATAATTAACTCGATTCATTCAGGTAAGAACAACTTTTCGCTTTACTCTTGTAAATAGTTAAATTCATATCCAAGTCCATACAATGCCCATCCTGATTGCCTAATTAATATGCAGAAGTAAAACGAACCAATCAAAATGGTCATAAATATTATTTTTATGAGAAACAGACAGAAATATAAACGTTTTTATTTAATGTAATAAATCAAACCTGAAACCTGTATAAGGAAAGACAAAATTCTATCACTGTGTAAATTCACCGAAAGAGTCACTATTATTATAGTTTAAGTTATAAATGTTTTATTGTCACTATTTTTGTAGTAAAAAATTATATAAAAAATATTTTAATGAAATAATAATAACAATACGTATTCGTTTGTTGTGTTTTTTATGTGATTATATTTTTCTTTTGTTTTTAATGTATCTTTTTTTAAATTTGCTTTTGTAGTGAATGAAGAACTGGTTGTTTTTTTTTATTTTTGAAGAAAAATACTTATGATACTCGTATATAGTATGTATAGTACTTGTAAATTAATTTGTATTTTATTGTGATTGTGTATTTTTTAATGTAGTTATTTTTTTAATGAAGTATTTGTTGAGATTTATTGTATTGTAAAATATATTTTAATAAACATATACGTTGCACTGTTAATATATAAATGATTTAAAATAAATAAATTCATTAATTATTAAACTTATTCACTAAGGATATATTTTTTTAATAAATTTATGTTGATTTTTTAAATAAAAATGTTAAGATTTAATAATGCAATATTTCTAAAACGAATATTTTTATACTTGATTGAAAATTAATTACTTTCGGTATAGTGCAATATAAAAATACAACGAAGAATTTAATCTTTTAGCCTTGTTTTAACTTTTAAAAATGTTAGTTATTAAATACTACATAAATCACTCACCGATTCTCCGCGAAAAATTCTCCAAAACCAATCCAAGAATAGTCAACCACAAACAGATGAAGTTTTCAATAAGCACTCAAAAGAATGATTCCAAACTGTCTATAAAACTCTCAATTAAAACAATAAAGTTAAAATACAAGGAATAAAGTTTCAAAAACAGGATACGATAATTGTATTTGGCGATGTTTGTCGGACGAACGGAGAAAAAACGAAAGAAACAACAAAAAAAACGAGAAAGCAATCGGAGAAGTCAGACTCTTTGTCGGTGCATCAGAAAAGGTCATTGATTTTGCAAGAAGCGAATAATTGACTATTGCAATTCCTTAACCAGAACAGATTATCAAATCAACGGGTTACTAATCTGCTTCGCAATTAATTTTACACCTCTTCATAGCTATGTCCGAAATCTTTCTTTCTCTGTGTTTTCTTTCAAAATCAAGAATTAAAAATTATTTATATTTCTCGATTTTTTAATTTTGAATCTATTGGTTGTATTTGAACGTAGTCCCCTGGTTATTGATGCCATGCTAACAACAACATTTTGACCAGTTATTGTGAGACACACACATGCACACCGCACTACTGCAGACGACTTTTACTTTCCAATGGAACAGAAAGGCAGTCAGTAAACGAGCGAGTCCACTGCCTTCATACACAAGACTAAACCTGAACGTTTTTCCACCACTTTTAGACTATCCCCGTTCGGTCTTTGTCAGTAAAAAATAATAGTAGGTGGGGGAAAAAGACGTAAAAAAAAAAAAAAAAAAACTATATCTCTCTCTCGTAATAACGGCTCAGTTACGATGATTGTTAATAACTATTTTGTCGTCATGCGAATGATTGCGAAATATCTTTTTTATTTTCAATATCTCTGTTCTCTTCGACAGTCCGATTGTTCTTAGTCAGTTTCTGTCTTTTCGATTCTCTCGGCTGTTTGCCTTTTTTATTTGTTACTATATTTCTCTCTCGCTTTACTCGGATTGAAAACGAAAGTGCACAGATCGAAATTGAAAGTCTACGACGGCTCGTTTAAGTAGTTTATTGGTCACGAATTATGATCTCGCTATGTCCGTTATAATCGGCTGAGATTTGAGACATTGTTGATATAATAACACCAGTTCTTACACAACTCGATCGTTCGTAATTCTTTAAATGGTTTGATATGTTTTCACTCGATGCTGTTTTCTTTACGATATTTTTTTACTAGAAACGGTTTTAGTTATTAATACCGATTAAATAAGTCACTTCATTGAATGTCTTTCATAATCAAAAAGATAGTTTCTTCTGCCTAAAGTATTCAGCACTCATTCAAAGAAAAAAAAAACTACCGACAATTTATTGACGGCAAAAATCCGCGTTGAATGGATATATTCTCCTTTTTTTTGTCAGGTGGCAATTATAAGCGATATTCAAAAGCATTAATACACCTGGTTTTATGAAAACCTGTATCAATGTCACGTAAAAATGCCAAAGATCACGTAAATAAGCTGTATAATGATTACGTATTTGAAAAAAAAAAAACAGATTTCCGTCAAAAAACAAGATCGACGTAAAGTGATTTTTTTATACGATTCGTACGCAGCTTCCGATTTTAAGAAGTCGATTGGTTGTTTTTTTTTTTTTTTTTGTTTCGCAAAAAAAGATCGCGGATATTGTGCTGACAATCGTTAGGCAGACGAAAGCACCGGCTGCGAACCTCCGCGCTCGAAGACCGGCGACAAACTGGCTCTGAAGACGTTCCTCTCTCTTATTTAACACCTCTTTGAGCTACCACAACACAAGCGTGTACCTCGAAGATGTTAAAGGTAACTTGCGAAAAATAAATTATCATTGGCTTACCTGTTATGATTGACAATACTCTCGAAACACTTCACTTTGTACACTTTGCCGTTTAATGTATGAAACTAACAGGTTGATAATCCACGTATCATATATAAGCGAAAAATGATGAGGAATAGTATATAAGTATACGAATATAATACATGAAAACGAAATTTATAGATATACAATCATTTATCAATGGTAAAACATTAACAAAAAAAAAACACATAGAATCGATTTTAAACTTTGTATGCTCTTTGGCAATTAACTGGCATGTTTTAAACACATGTGACAGTTTCTTGGATTTTTATAATTATTAAAATATATAGGAACTCAGGGCTGTGTTAAGGATGTGTGCATTTGATAAAGTGCAAATAGGCTGTAGTAACAAGTGGACACTAAATAATCACATGGACAAGTTTGCACATTAATAAATTATTGTTGTAATGTTGGTAGTGTATTATTTTGTATTTTCATGTGTGTACAACCTGAAAGTTTTTTTACCATATGACAATCTCTTTTAGGCAAATAGAAAAGTTTTCGAACAAGTGGTAAGAAATAAGAGAAACAGATGAAATAGTGTCGATCTATAAAAGGTGAATGAAGTATGTAATGATAGGTAATTTTGGCGATATGTCCTCTCTGCCTGGCTCAACAGGGAAATAGCGTGATGGTATATACGTATGTAGACTAAGAAAAGTAAAATTTGTCGATAAATATTGATAATGTCACCTCAGTGTCCTAGTTGGTAAGACGCCTGTCTTCCAGACAATGGATTGATGGTTCAATTCCAGTGGCTCGAAAAGAAATTCAACCCTTTTTTGAGGTCTTATCAAAATTAATGATCATATATGAACACTAAAAACATACACTACACCTAAAGACGAATATGTTACTATCACACATCGGTTGATCTACCAAGGTTTTTTTGTAGTTTGTGTTCCCTTGGTAGGCTGTCTGCTGTTTTCTTACCAAATATGTTTTTCTAAACCAAATATGCAGATGTGGTGAAGTACCTTATCTAATGACCGCAGCCACCACCTTTCCATCCTCACTCTCCACATATGTATATATCATACAATACATAATATATATGTTATATATATTTTAATATTTTTAATCGTTTTATAATCTTGTAGCCCTTTTAAATAAAACAAAAATAACGGTATATAACTCGGCCTAATTTTAAGTGTGATATGTTAAGACTGTGTGCTTTGCTGAATTACAACAGCTTGCATACAATAAAGTAACAGTAAATCTCAATGCTCTTAAATAGTGCATTTTCGGTTAACACGTATTTTTCCCTAATTTCGTAATTACTTATTCTGTCATACAAACAAATATAAACTATATAATCACGCCGTGTCCCTTACTGAGTAAGCAGATTGAACAGATCTCTCAATATATTTTTAACCGAGTTAGTGCGCCCTCGAAGAGAGTCTGCCCTCTAGATGAGGATAAATAAATTATTATCATATTATTATTCCAGTTTTTATTGAAACTTTGTTTAAATCATTTTATTATTGGTTTAAAGAGATCGCCACATGGCATTAAGCCCGCTTTTTTCTGTATATAACGAAAGTGTATCTGTTAAATAATTCATCATGTTTATATATATTTTTTTAATGGGTGTCACTTGTCATTGAGACAGCCATCTTTTTTTTAATGGGTGTCACTTGTCATTAAAACAGTCATCTTTTTTTTAATGGGTGTCACTTGTCATTAAGACAGCCATCTTTTTTTTAATGGGTATCACTTGTCATTAAGACCCCCATCTTTTTTTTAATGGGTGTCACTTGTCATTAAGACAGCCATCTTTTTTTAATGGGTATCACTTGTCATTAAGACATCCATCTTTTTTTCAATGGGTGTCACTTGTCATTAAGACAGTCATCTTTTTTTTAATGACTGGCACTTGTCATTAAGACAGACATCTTTTTTTAATGGGTGTTCCTTGTCATTAAGTCAGCCATCTTTTTTTTAATGGGTGTCACTTGTCATTAAAACAGCCCCGGTCAAACAAACAATTTAATGACAAATCAGCGTTATATCAACTTAATGTGTCATGGAAACGAGATTACGTGTGTTTTTGAGAAAATCGTTGATGGACGTCAGTCGCTTTTTGCTAAAGATCACAAAACGTGTCACGTTATGTTTCATCCAGACGTGATTTTTCCTTTTATTTTGTATATACTACAATATCCCGAAACTTAGATTTTCTGCTGAAGTTAAAATCATTTCTCTCGGCGATAATTTTATAAACAAACTTACTTGGACGAGCGGGTTTTGTTCAAATGTTTATTTTCCTTTAGTCATCATGTCGTTTTCAATGCCACGGACATAATTTCGCTTTCGATGTTTTTTTTTCTTAAACATATGGGCGTTGCTTAATTTGCATTCGTTTTTTCTCCTGTTCCTCGATTAAATAGTTTTGTGATCGGTTCAAACCACTATCCCAAGATTAAAAAAAAACATGATTTATATTAATAATTTTTTTATTTTAAAGAACATTTACAGACAGTAAATCAAGGTTTTTACAGAAAACATATAATTTATAAATAATTGAATTGTATTACACTTTCATTGCGTACAGCACAACGTGGCAGGATTATTGCCATGTGGCAATTTCTTCAAACCAACCAGAAAGATGATTTAGAGACCTTAAGTGAAAACTAGACTCGAATCCTGTTTTCAGCGGGATTTGAACCCGCTACCTTCAGTTTGGGAGACAAGTGTCTTACCCACTAGCCCAAGGAGGTCGTACTAATAATACCAAAGATAAAAACCACACGTGAAACGAACCAGTGAAACGTGAAAGTGGAAAACTACTGAAAGGAGACGAATAAATTCTTGCATTAGAAGAATATATGGAGTGACAATGTATGACAGAATACGAAAATAAGTTAAGTAATAAGTTAAGATGGTTTGGGCACGGTAAACGAATGAATAGAGAAAGACTAACAAAACTAAAGAAAGACTAACAATACAGTAAAAATGTGAGTGGAAGGTGTAAGAAAGGAATATCAAGGAAAGTAATAATGGATCAAGTGAATGACATTCTGAATAAAGAAAACGGTAGAAAGTCAGATAACTAGAATAATTTGTTTGAGAAGGTGTATGGATGTGGAAGAGGCTAATGTTTTTTGTTGAGATATGAAAGTATATCACTCTGTGTACTTTACCTACCCCAACATGAAAATACCGTGATGGTATATATGTATTAAAATTACCAGTGTTCATCTCATGCACAGTACAACGGCGGTAAGTAATACACATCGGGATTAAGAAAGATACTGTCGGCCATAATCGACTAACTTCGGCTTTGTAGAGCATCGTCTCTGTCCCTAGAACGCTTGACAACGACTGACAAATCACGACGGAACACGTGTATGAATGGCAGAGACGACACTCTACAAAACCGAAGTTAGCCGATTCTGGCCGACTGTCTTCTTCTTAAGCCCGATGTGTATTACTTCCGCCGGGTACTGTATTATCATTTACAAACATCAATTACAAACCAATATAAGAGTCGCTCCGTCCATGGCATGCTTTAAGAAGCGACTGAATAAACTGTTAATTTCTAGTCAGTAAAATATCGTGTTTCATTCCTGATTTTTCTTTTCCTTTCCTCTCCACCGTCCCTTCCTTTCCTTTTGATTGATGATATCTCACTTTATATGAAAAGGAATGTTCGGGTGATTGTCCGTCTTCATAAGGTTATTGATATGCTCACGTATGTGTTTATGGATTTCGTGGGGATGGATAGTCATTTGAATGATTTACGCGACCACGTAACTTGCTTCATTTACTTTTGTCTAGTTGGTCAGATGAGATTGTCACCTGGCAATTAGCCCGCCAGATTGTATTTGCAATAAAAGTGTTAGATAAATAAATAAATACCATGAAAGCAGCATAGTTACTTCTTATATTTGTTTATCGAATTAGGTAAACTTGTTATGTGCAAAGGACTTGAAAAATAAAATTATAAATTGAGTTTAATAAATGAATAAATTGAGTTTAATAAATTGAGTTTCATTCATTAATAAATTGAGTTTTAATCGAGTTAGCGAAAATATTACAAATTATACGCAATATAACACTCTAACTCATTCAGTCAATCCAGTCACCAAAATGATTATGCACGTATCTGACACCTTCGTCGATTAGAAACAGAACGCTTGATTTTTATCAGAAGTAATCGGTTTGACACCGGACTGTGAACAGATAAAAAACATGTTAACATATTTTGCTAATTAACCCTTCTTGTCCTGTGATGTGTAACTAGTACACATTCCTTCTAAAAACTTTAGTATCTCTATAAATATAATAAATACTGGCTTCAGATTTTAGCTTTTCCTCCGTAATACATTTACGCATTGAATGAAAACAATAATATTAATAATAATTAGCACTTATCGGCCACATTAGATATATTTTGTGAAAATCGGGAATAAATTCACCAATACAATCAAACGTGTGCCAGTGTGTGATGTAGGTATATGCATTCTATAAACCAGCTATGGGTGAAGAAGCGACGCTATTCACAACTCACTATCACTCTACTTCGGTATATGGGAACGCAAAAAATAGAATTTCAGTTCGGTCGCTTTTCTCGCTCAGTATCGCTCGCCCGTTTTGTGAACGTCGTCCGATGTTTTTTTTCATGTTTTCAACAATTAAATTTCAATTGTTGTCACTTTTGACTTCAAATTTAATTAATTTAAGCGATTGGCTATAAATATTCTTATTTTTCCGATATTAAATCGTTCATTTTTACATATGTATTGATGTGTATTGAATACACATCACCGGAACGAGCGGATTGTTTTAGCACCGGAAAGGAAAGGTTATACATCTAAACAATTCATTGCTAAGACATATACGCTAGCCTGACGTATTAGTATATGCTAAGATGATAGTTCACACAACAGTAATTTTGTAGCAATTTCGATGTATAGGAGTTGAACATGAACGTGGAAAAAGACTGAAAGGAGCCGAATGAATACTGTAGAAAAATGTGCACTGAGAAGAAAATGTATGATATAATACAGAATAAAGTGATTAGGGATGAAACATATGTATGTGAAATTGAGGGGGTGTTCTACTCTACAAATTTGAAAAAAATCGTTTTTTTTTTAGGTTAGACCTTTAAGAATATGTTCTCAAAAGGAAATTTAAAAAATCCCAATATTTACGAAGTTATAGCTATAAATGAGGCAGCAATTACGCCGCACCGGAATGACTAATGACTAATGACCTTAAAATTTGATATAAAACTTTGATAGATGTTTTTCTATCGTTTCTACCTTGAAAAATTACAATTTTTTTAAAATTCTAGAATTTGAAAAAAGGGGTAAAAAATTTTTTTTTCAGTTAGTCACCATTTTAAAGATTTTTTTTATCTTTGGTACCAACTATAACGACATTATTATTTATTAAGAAACTGGGTATGATTTTTATTTTAAATCTACAAAAGGGTTCCAATCATGTCGACCAGCTTACCCCCTTTTTTACGACCAGATATAACAGCTGATAACATTCTTGAATTTTCATTATTTTAGTTCTATTCAACCGATGGCCTTCATATTTCATACAAAACTTTGATTAATATTTCTCTATCGTTCCTACCTTGAAAAATTCAAAACTGTTTTTAACTAATTAAAAATTAAAAAAATTGAAAAATATGGGTAAAAAATTTAAATTATTTCAGACAGCCGCCATTTTACGATTTTTTTTTCTCTTTAGTACCAAATATAACGACATTATTTCTTATCAAGAAACTGTGTATGACTTTTGTTTCAAATGTACGATAGGGTCGATAATCGAAAGGTCGAAAATCATGTCGATCAGTTCACCCGCTTTTTTTTTACAAGATATAACAGCTGGTAACATCTTGAATTTTATTTTTTTACGCATTCTCAAATCATCAAGAAACAAACTAAAAAATGTGTAGAAAAAATATTTTTTGTTTTTTTTTATTTAGTCTGAAAAACGCCCGAAATTAACGCCTACAGAGTAGAGTACTCCCCCCCCCCACTTAAGGCTGATTTTTTAGTAAAATTTTCAAAAGCACTTTGAGTTGGTTTAGGCGTACAGAAAGAATGAATGAAGTAATACTAACAATCCATATTTATAGTGCAAATGTGTGTAGTCGGTGGCGTGGTAGGCCAATAAAATATGGTTGGATCAAGTGAATTATATTTTGAATATCTAAAAAATAAGATAGAGAAATCATCGAAGTGAGAAAATTAGGAATGGAGTGATTCGGGGTGTATGCGCACTCTAGGCTGATATGTTGAGGAAATTTAAGGAAACCACGCGTTGTTTTCAAGCAGTTATTTTGGGCATGTGAAACGAATGAATGACGAAAGATTTGCAACACATATTAAGTGTGCAAATGGGAGTAGAATTCGTGGAATTAGTCGGTACTTAAATAATTTGAAGAAATAAGACTATCGTTAAGAGAGTATGACATAAGTGAATGGGAAACATTAATGGGTCATGGACGACAGCTGACCTACTAAGCCTGCTCGAAAGGCGACCTCAGGAGGGTTGCAAGATTCTATCTTAGTTGACAAACATACGTTTAATACATCGATGTTTATATCGTTTATAGTTAAGGCATTAACGTTGTGGAGGTTTAAAGACATTGTCATTTATTTTATCAAACACTGTTTATTCCACTTTATGTTACGGTATAACTATGTGATTGTCCGTCTTTGTGGGGTTCGTGGGCATTTGCTCACGTATGTGTTTATGGATTTCGTGGGGATGGATAGTCATTTGAATGATTTATGCGACCATGTAACTTGCTTCATTTACTTTTGTCTGGTTGGTTGGAAGAGATGGCCGCCTGGCAATAAGTCCGCCAGATTGTATTGCAGTAAAAGTGTTAAATAAAAAAATAAATAAATAAACCTTACCGGTTTCAAGGTGCACACCTCATCATCAGGGGAGCACAAACAAGACTCAGACTCAGTCTTGTTTGTGCTCCCTTGATGACGAGGTGAAACCTAGAGAGCGGTAGAGTTATACCGTTACAAAAAGTAACAAAAAAGTGTTTGATAAAACAAATCTTACTAACTTACGAGTAAGTAAATAAAGTCAGTTATTATGTATTCCTTACCGCCGAATACTGTATGTATGAGTATGTGTAAAAATAAACATACCGAATCATTTCATTACATAATAATTATATATAATCAATAAATTGAATATCAAATAAATTTACATTTTTTTCACTTCAAAAATACCTTACATACATACTTACTTATTTTCCTAGGTCGGTATCGGCAGAAAAGACAAAGCGCCAGCTTTTCTTATTTTGAACTACATATTTCGCCTCTTCTACATTGTACGTATACGTGTGGGAGGTTTCGATTCTGCAAAGCAACTTGCGTCTCGTTCAACAAGT
>OX463862.1:24513528-24518528 GCA_949825065.1 Odontocerum albicorne | reverse complement strand
TCAGTGAGATACAGGCAAAAGCCTAGTTTACTGGGGATACGACAAATGAAAGGCGACAAACCCAGATCCATTAAAATGATGTATGTCTAAATTAAATTACCTGTTGTTTTTTTTGCAAATTATGTATATTTCTTATCATGTGTAATAATAAATAAATGTGATGTGTACACGTTGAAGAAGGTTTTGATCATGTGTAATAAAAAATAAAAATAAAATTATAAAATAGAAATTGGATCAGTTTATACCAAGAGTTCCCCAACCCTAAAAATGGCCGCAGACCCCTTTACCGAAAACTTTTAAAACCGTCTCCCCCCTAGTCATTTACTTTACTTACTCAAATTAATAAGTTTGTACGGTACTCGATATTAAATATTCCACTAGATATTAAACTTTTCATTTTAATCACTTGTAATTAAGGATTGAAAAAGATAAAAGGACTACGGATTATGTATTGCATTATCTTGTGCAACATTTAGTATTGAAATTTGCGGGGACGAAAATTAAAGCAAAAAAAATAGACACATTTTACCTTTTCGTTCACAAGTTTGGTATGTAATGTGTTTTTACTATGAACATTTATTTATTATAAAAATGTTCATTTTGTAGTTATGTAATAATAACAATTAATAATATTATAATAAAATAATAGTGTAATAAGTAAAATATTATCTATTTTTTTCCTATCTCTTGTTTTCTTGCGCCCGCAGCAACTTTCCTTAAAGTAATGTGGCCCTCATCCCATTTTGAGTTGTGCAGGCCTGATCTAGGGTTTTGTTAATGTTAAACATTAGGAGAATATCGTTTAAAGCATAGGTTCCCAAACTTGTTTTAATCACTACCCCCTTTTCTGCAAAAAAGATTACACAAGTCCCCTCTGGAAATTACACAAGTCCCCTCTGGAAATTACACAAGTCCCCTCTGGAAATTATCCTTCTTGAATCAAATAAAACAGAAAAATGTAGCGAACATTTTTTTTATGTACGAGTACATATCTTAAGTGTTATGAGTAAGATACGCTGACACTTAAATTGTTGAATTAGTTAATAAATAACCCTAATGAGAAGGATGAACCTGATGTACTGTCACCAATTTATTCATGTGCCGCAGTTTGTTATTTGCAATCAAATTTCAGCAAAAAAATTATGCAACTTCTTCTTCCCAGTGTCATGTCAGGTCCCTCCAAAGTTGACTATCACCTGAGAGTAAGCATCTTTGTCCCCGGCAGCTCGAAAAATATCCCCAACGCTCCTTATATCAGCCCAATCACCTTTATTGTGGAGCCTGGAGATTTGCCTCCTACCAACACATATTTGACCCTCTAATAGGTTAGTCAAAAAGTTTTGAAAGCGACATCTATGGAGCAGTAGAAAAACCAAAATTTCTACGCCATTTTAATATTTTATCTTTTATAAGAACGTACTCAAAATTTCATTTCGATCTGTCAATTCATTCTTTGTTTACAAGCCATTTGAAGTTTACGTGTCAGTGTATTTTTTAACAATGGAAAAATCCGAATATCGTGCAGTAATTAAATTCTTTGTTTTGGAAGGTTTATCAGCTACTGAGATCCATGCAAAGATGGTGAAAGTATTAAAGGAGTCTTCTCCTTCATTTCCAACCGTTCACCGATGGGTTTTGGAGTTTAAGCGTGGCCGTACAAGCGTTGAAGACGATCCACGCTCAGGACGTCCAAAAAGTGCATCAACACCAGAAATCATAGCGAAAATACAGGATATGGTTTTGGAAGATCATCGATCGACTGTGGATGTGATAGCTGACACCATAGGCATCTCACATGGAACAACATGGCATATTTTGGCTGAAGTTTTGGGTTTCCAAAAACTGTGTGCACAATGGGTACCGCATTTGCTAACAATGCAACAAAAACACGTTCGAATGCGACTTTCTGACCAGCATTTGGAGCAATTTCGAAAGGATAAAAAG
This sequence comes from Odontocerum albicorne, assembly GCA_949825065.1. Classification (NCBI taxonomy): domain Eukaryota; kingdom Metazoa; phylum Arthropoda; class Insecta; order Trichoptera; family Odontoceridae; genus Odontocerum; species Odontocerum albicorne. Next base: position 24,516,584 of record OX463862.1, on the reverse strand, counting down.
GATTTTCTGCGTCGATTCATCCTATGGATGAGACTTGGGTCTACCACCATGATCCTGAATCAAAACAAGAGGCTAAGGAGTGGTGTGAACCAGGCACTTTGGCTCCGAAGCGAGTTCGTGTCCAGAAATCGGCCAAGAAGGTGTTAGCGTCAGTTTTTTGGGATGCAAAAGGAATTTTATTGATAGATTATCTCCAAACTGGTAAGACAATCAACTCTGTATATTATTGTGACCTTTTGGACCAGTTGGATGAAAAAAATTGTGAAAAAAGACCCGGTTTGCAGAAGAAAAAAATCATTTTTCATCAAGACAATGCACCTGCTCACACAGCTCAAAACACCATCGCAAAAATCAGTGAATTGGGGTACGAATTGTTGCAGCATCCACCCTATTCGCCAGATTTAGCTCCCTCTGACTTCTGGCTGTTCTCTCATCTCAAAAAATTCCTTCGTGGAAAGCATTTTTCATCAAACGAAGAGGTTATAGCCGTCGTAGAGGAGTATTTTGCAGGCCTTCCAGAAAGTCACTTCCGTGATGGGACAACAAAGTTGGAAGATCGTTGGACCAAGTGTATTGATCTTATGGGAGACTATACTGAGCAATAAAAGTGATTTCCTCCCAAAAAAATGTATTTATAATGCCGCTTTCAAAACTTTTTGACTAGGTAAGTATTTTACCTTGGATGATCAGATGCAGCAATTTGTGTTTTGCTCCTCTAAGTGCATGACCCAAATAGGACACCTTTCGGATTTTAATATTAGTCAGCAACTCTATCAACTTTGGCTCTTTGAAGAACCCTCGTGTTGCTGACCATATCCGTCCATGGTATCCGCAGCATTCTCCGGTGTATCGACATGCATCTATGAGAGTATTTTTTTTTATTTCAAAAAGGTATTTTGGAAATAAAACAATTTGGAAAAGAAATTATAAAATTATTTATTATAATAAGCAAGTAGCCCCCAACTTTCCCCAGGGTGAGCATAGCCCACTCAGTTCCCTCCAGTACCCCCAGGAGGGCCGATGGAACTACTTTGGGAACCTATAGTTTAAAGGTTGAACTATTGACAAAAATATTGGCTAGATGGCAGTGATATGTCCTTGTTTAGAAGATGTATTGATCACGTGGAACCGAAACTCAACGCAAATCTACGAGTAGTTGAGCACGTTAAAACGGGGAACTCAACGCAAATCTACGTTAGTTTATCACGTTAAAACTCGGGACCGGGGAACTCAACGCAAATCTACGTTAGTTTATCACGTTAAAACTCGGGATCGAGATACAATGTTAAGTTCACACTCATCTCAAAAACTTAATTCGGTATTCTGTAATACATTATCGTTCCATGTATTCTTCTTAGTTCACACATTTCTGCTGCATTTATTAGTCTTTTTACAAGTTTTGACTCAAACCACCCTAGTGGGTTTCTAAAATACTGTTGTAGACAGGATATATCTTAGTATCAACTATGAATGCTATTTCAAGATTTAGAAAAATACCATTTTGTGGAGACTGCTGTAAAAATATGCTGATCTCAAAGTACGAATCAACAGAGCAAGAACAACAGAGCACTTCGTTTAATGATGAATCATGTACAGGTTATAAGCCACGGCGGTTTATGTTTTGTTTGAAGATTGGATATTAAAGAGTGACCAGTTTTGTTGACAGTTGTAGCAGACACTTAGCGGAACAATGAATCCATTAAGGTGCTCTTTTTTGAGTGGTTATTGTTAATTGCACTTTGCAGAGACAGGGCATGTTAAGCTAAAAACTGAAAGACTAAAGGGTTTGAAAAAGTCATAACTTGTTCATTTTCAATCTTTTTCATTTTTTTTACAGATTATAGAACTTAACTACTCCAAAATACTCAACAGTGCCTGTAGTACGCCATTTGATTTCAACACCTAGCCAGAGATAACAACAACTGTTTGAACAACTTGATAATAAGTGATGAGGGCCATTTTCATTTAAACGGGTACACCAACAGACAAAACTGCAGATGTTGGGGTACTGAGAATCCCAGGGAATTACATCAGCATCAATTGCATCCTCAAAAGTGCACTGTTTGGTGCGGTGTTATGGCTGAAAATGTTATCGGCCCCTATTTCTTTGAAAATGTGGAAGGTCAGCCAGAAAGAATCAACGGGGCCCTGTATAGGACAATACTTGAAAAACAAATTACACCCAGCGGTTGAAGATAATCAGAAGGTATGGTTCCAACAGGATGGAGTTACTGTGCACACTACCAGGGCGACGATGGCAGGGTGCGCAGTACAGTGATGTACATCATTCAGCCTTTTATGGGCCACCTATGTATGAAATGATAAACATATCAGAGTTGTCACCACCACGACACAAAATGCGTCTAGTTTTAGTCCTTTGTCTTCGAATATTTATGTATGGCACAGAGACGTGGGCTCTGAGAGCAGGGGAGGCACTAAATATATATACTATATATGATACATTAGAAATGGGGTGCTGGAATTGAATGTTGCGAATTCCATAGAGAGTAAGGCGAATCAACTTTATTCTCAAAGAACTGAGAATCCCTGACAGATTGGTCGACAATATGCATGCAGAGATTCTTCCGATTCTGGAGACAATTTGAAGGACCTTGTGGTCACAGGAAGCGTGGAATGATGCCGCACAAGAGGAAGAGCTTCGATGTATTAAACTAACCAAGTGAGAGACGCGGTAGGATTTCAAACTACGGAGTGCAGTGATCGATGTAATGGAGTCGTCAAGGGCTACCATGAAAGAGACGATGCTCAGTCATAAGCTTCACGGAGTGAATGATTTTGTACAGGAGTACTAGAACGGATATTTTTCTTCTGTCACACAGCTACAAGAATTTCTGAATATAAACATTTTGCTTTTGAATTTAATCTAAAATACGAAGTAACTTTGCGGACAACCCAATATTAAACGACCTATGGTGGCGTAGTTGGTAAGACACTGGCCTCTATTCGATTCTAAAATGATTCCATGCTGGGACTTCACTTAAGGCCACTAAAAAATATTTCTGGTTGATTGGAAGATATTACCACATGGCAATAAA
>OX463862.1:24398062-24513328 GCA_949825065.1 Odontocerum albicorne | reverse complement strand
ATTAGTCGGTACTTAAATAATTTGAAGAAATAAGACTATCGTTAAGAGAGTATGACATAAGTGAATGGGAAACATTAATGGGTCATGGACGACAGCTGACCTACTAAGCCTGCTCGAAAGGCGACCTCAGGAGGGTTGCAAGATTCTATCTTAGTTGACAAACATACGTTTAATACATCGATGTTTATATCGTTTATAGTTAAGGCATTAACGTTGTGGAGGTTTAAAGACATTGTCATTTATTTTATCAAACACTGTTTATTCCACTTTATGTTACGGTATAACTATGTGATTGTCCGTCTTTGTGGGGTTCGTGGGCATTTGCTCACGTATGTGTTTATGGATTTCGTGGGGATGGATAGTCATTTGAATGATTTATGCGACCATGTAACTTGCTTCATTTACTTTTGTCTGGTTGGTTGGAAGAGATGGCCGCCTGGCAATAAGTCCGCCAGATTGTATTGCAGTAAAAGTGTTAAATAAAAAAATAAATAAATAAACCTTACCGGTTTCAAGGTGCACACCTCATCATCAGGGGAGCACAAACAAGACTCAGACTCAGTCTTGTTTGTGCTCCCTTGATGACGAGGTGAAACCTAGAGAGCGGTAGAGTTATACCGTTACAAAAAGTAACAAAAAAGTGTTTGATAAAACAAATCTTACTAACTTACGAGTAAGTAAATAAAGTCAGTTATTATGTATTCCTTACCGCCGAATACTGTATGTATGAGTATGTGTAAAAATAAACATACCGAATCATTTCATTACATAATAATTATATATAATCAATAAATTGAATATCAAATAAATTTACATTTTTTTCACTTCAAAAATACCTTACATACATACTTACTTATTTTCCTAGGTCGGTATCGGCAGAAAAGACAAAGCGCCAGCTTTTCTTATTTTGAACTACATATTTCGCCTCTTCTACATTGTACGTATACGTGTGGGAGGTTTCGATTCTGCAAAGCAACTTGCGTCTCGTTCAACAAGTGAGCCCGTGTGTTTTCTATATCTCAAGATCTATCCATAAAATTCTCGAAATATCCAATTCTTCTTGTTCTATGTAAGCGTTGTTCCACTAAAAACAAATCTAAGTTCTTTGCCACTATAAAATAAGTCTTCGACAATTACGTAAGTCTACTTGGTAAAATTAGGTAAAATTTTGTGGTATACATACATAACATATATTGAACTGAAATATTTTATTTTATTTTTATTATATTAAGAAAACATGCAGTGTTTATGTCGGTATTATTACTGATATCTATGGGTTTCGAAACACCATTTAACAGTTTTCGCATATGGTTTCAATATGTACACTTAATTATGTTAGGAGATTGGTAAGAAGGTAGTAGGTAGGCTTTAAGTAATGCTGAAAATTGTTAACTAGGAGACAGTCAGGGATGAGACAGTCAGAGATCCACACCAAACCAGCTCCTGTAAATAAATCGAATTCCGGGAAGTCTTCCAGGTTGTTTACGAAGTTAGATGCTCTTACAAAGAATGAATTTTGTCTGCATTTGGTCGCACTAAAGGAGATGTTCAGCCATTTAGTATGTCTTGCGGAGATTCTGGGGACGTTAAGGTTTATGTTTGAGAGTAATTCTGGGGCATCAATGTGATATTGTGCTATTTTCGTTAATAATATAATATCGGCTAATTTCTGTCTTTCGCGAAGTGGTAGGAGGTGTTGTCGCTTGCATCTGGCCTCGTAATCGTTGTCGTATTCTTTGCATTTAAATTGAAGATACTTGACAAATCTACGTTGGATTGATTCTAGCCTGTTAATATATATATCGTACTGGGGGTTCCAGATTTGTGAGCCATATTCGAGTATGCTACGGACCTAAGTGCAGTACAATGTTTTGATCACTTTAATGCTAGAGAATTGAGAACAAGATCTTTTTATAAATCCAAGAGACTTGTTTGCCCTATTTGCTATGCCATCAATATGCTTCTCGTATATAAGTTTAGAGTCGTGAATTACGCCTAGATCTCGTATCTCGTTTACTATTTTGACTGGTTGACCCTTAAGCATGTAGTTAAATTCAATAGGTATAGATTTACGAGTAAAAGAAACAGCATAGCATTTCGTAACATTCAAATCTAATTTGTTCAGGCGGCAGTATTCTTCGAATCAACATAGATCCTGCTGCAGCAGACGACAATCATCTGTATCGCGAATCTGTTTAAAGATTTTCATATCATCCGCGTACAGCAAGAATTCAGAATGTTGGAAACATGCATATACATATTAATATTAAATAATTTTAAACAATGACTTTGTAATTAATTATTGTATTACAGCTGCTTTTTGTATCTCCTGTACATGTTAGTTTAAGGCAAAGTTTTGTATTTTTTGTCAATAATTTTAAGTACTTGTATAACTTGTCATATGTTCATTTGTATATAAAAGACACTGTTGTGTCGTTAATTAAATAAATAAATATAGAATACATTTACTGCTATTTCTCTGAATTTCTAAGTTCCCTTCTTCAAAAGCTTCCTTCAATTGATCCAACCATTCTTTCCTTGGTCTTCCTCTACCACGCGTGCCACTCACATTTGCATTATATATATATATATATATATATATATATATATATATATATATATATATATATATATATATATATATATATATATATATATATATATATATATATATATATAATTATATATATATATATATATATATATATATATATATATATATATATATATATATATATATATATATATAATATATATATATATATATATATATATAATATATATATATATATATATATATATATATATATATATATATATATATATATATATATATATATATATATATATATATATATATATATATATATATATATATATATATATATATATATTATATATATATATATATATATATATATAATATATATATATATATATATATATATATATATATATATATATATATATATATATATATATATATATATATATATATATATATATATATATATATATATATATATATATATATATATATATATATATATATATATATATATATATATATATATAATATATATATATATATATATATATATATATATATATATATATATATATATATATATATATATATATATATATATTATATATATATATATATATATATATATATATATATATTTATATATATATATATATATATATATATATATATATATATATATATATATATATATATATATATATATATATATATATATATATATATATATATATATATATATATATATATATATATATATATATATATATATATATATATATATATATATATATATATATATATATATATATATATATATATATATATATATATATTTGTATTAGTCATTTTTCATTTATTCGTTCAACATGTCCAAAATATATCCGAGTGCACTTCAATCATCTAACTCAACACATCAATCTTAAGTTCACATTTATCTTTCATCACTGTATTTCGTATTAGGTTATACATTGTCATTCCATATATCCTATTCAGTTTCAGGTGGTACTTAAATACTGTTGTGGATTAATCAATTCTACCTTTATATAATACATAAAACATAAGCCACGGTGAAAACTGTATTCGAATCAAGTCAAATTTCACGGTCCATAAATTAATTGTTAATGAAATAGAATGGAAAGTAGAAATATGATATTAAGAAGTCAGAGATGATTCACTCTCGCCAGGTAGAGCATGTGTTGTAGCGCTTGCATAATGTTTGTTATGTTTACATGCACACGTTTAATGGTTACGTCAGATTATGTAATCCACCAAAGTGATGGGTGCTTGCAGAATAATAACTCGGTATGAACGATGACCTGCGCTAAAATATCGTGCGTTCTCTATCTCTGACCTTTTTAAAACTATTAACCTGCAGTGGTTCTTAGAATGTGTGTGTTGTGGAGAAGAGTTGCGCAATATTGTTTGACTTAGGTCATAAAGTGAAAGATTTGGACTCGCAATGTGAATATAAAAGGCTAAAATCTTGCTTAGTGTATACAATATTTAGGGATAGTGATCGAAAAGTTTCTGAAATTGTCTACCTTTCCGTTACAAGCCCAAGCTTCCGAAGCATTATCTGTTGCCTGACTAGTCCACCTACAGTATTAGCAGGGAGGACCAAGGTCTGAGTGAATGTGATGGAATACAAGTAGCTAGTGAGAGAGTGAACATGTGTGTGTGTGTAGCAACAAAAATAAAATTATTTGTGACCATTGTTTTCTAGTTATAAGTAAATATAGAAGTGTTATATATTTCTAAGAAATTCATTATTGTATTGTATTGCATTATACTTTCGTTGTACATAGTACAGCCTCGTGGGCGTATTGCCATTTGGCAATCTCTTACAACCAATCAAAATATGTAAAAGTAACCTTAAGACTTAACACCACGCTGGAATCTTTTTTTATCTCTTCCAACCAACCAGAAAGATGTTAAAGTGGTCTTAAATGAACACCCGTCTGGAATCTTTTTAAAACAAATGGGTTCCAGCGGGATTTGAACCCGCAACCTCAGGCGTCTTACCAACTAGGACACGGAGACTGTTTTAAAATTATTATTGAATATTATGATCATTAAAAATAAAATAACACGTAGGGAATTAAAATTAATTTAGAACAAAACATATATTAGTTACAACCAGGGCTGTGGAGTCGGATGAAAATTTACCGACTCCGACTCCGACTCCGGCTTTATTTTATACTCCGACACCGACACCGACTCCGACTCCGACTCCGTCTCCAACTCTTGACTCTGACTTTAATTTTTATTTTATTTTATAATTTACTGCGTCTACCTAATGTATTTATATTGACTTATTAATAATGGATACAGGTATAAATTAAAAATTAATTATATTCGTACACAAATGAAACAATTTTATAAAAAATATATAAACAATACGCATTAAGCAATATCTTCACACTAAAATAATATTAAAAATATATATTAATATTTAAGAAAAGAATTAAATGAAACTTTTAAAATAATTAGAAAAACAACACAGGTAGGTATTAAAAAAAAAAAGAAAACACTTTAAAATAAAATAAAAAGGTTGCTTCATTTGTTTTCATACGTTAACTAAATCTTATTAATATTGTTTATTATTATTTTGATTCAATATTGAATAGAACACAAGATAAGATTTTTTAAAGTAAATATACTTTATATAAATCTTATTTCCTATTCGTGGTCTAAATGGAATTAGATCTCAAAAGAAGCTCTTAACTTGTGTAGGTGGTAAGTGGTAAGGCCGTGACGGTCAGCGCTGAATCTTGAATAATTTCAGGATATCCTAGTATTCCTGTTTTTATATCTAATTTTGTAAAAACTGTAAACTGAACGTAATCCCCTTTTGGGGTTTATTGCAATTATAAAAGTCTGCATAGTATCAGGCATGAAACGATGAGAGGTTAACTGGTTAACACATACCGTAACATTATTCATTAAAGAAAATGTTAAAATAATTAAACGGAGTCGGATTCGGTCGATTTTTTCCGACTCCGTCTAAAATGTTCCGACTCCACGACTCCGGCTCCGACTCCGACTCCACAGCCCTGGTTACAACTTTTTCTTTGAAATTAAATATTCATCAACATCACCCTGTCGTGTAACTCATGGCTGAGCATCGTGACTCCCATGATAGTCTCTGACGACTCCTCTCCATCCATCTCTGCACTCCGCGGATCGAAGGGTTGGTGTTAAGGGTAGTCAAGTTGCGTCTCTAACTTAGTTAGTCCAACGCATTGGGATTTTCCTTTTTTGGGCATCGTTCTTCAACGCCACCATTAACCAAAAACCTCTTCAAACTGTCTCCTTCGCCACGAGCAATGTGCCCAAAGAATCAGAGGACTTGTCGATGACATATTGTCGACAATCTAAATATTAAGAGAGTTAAAAAAACACATTTACGATATTAAAAATAAGTTAACTTATAATTATTATCCTCAGTGAGATACAGGCAAAAGCCTAGTTTACTGGGGATACGACAAATGAAAGGCGACAAACCCAGATCCATTAAAATGATGTATGTCTAAATTAAATTACCTGTTGTTTTTTTTGCAAATTATGTATATTTCTTATCATGTGTAATAATAAATAAATGTGATGTGTACACGTTGAAGAAGGTTTTGATCATGTGTAATAAAAAATAAAAATAAAATTATAAAATAGAAATTGGATCAGTTTATACCAAGAGTTCCCCAACCCTAAAAATGGCCGCAGACCCCTTTACCGAAAACTTTTAAAACCGTCTCCCCCCTAGTCATTTACTTTACTTACTCAAATTAATAAGTTTGTACGGTACTCGATATTAAATATTCCACTAGATATTAAACTTTTCATTTTAATCACTTGTAATTAAGGATTGAAAAAGATAAAAGGACTACGGATTATGTATTGCATTATCTTGTGCAACATTTAGTATTGAAATTTGCGGGGACGAAAATTAAAGCAAAAAAAATAGACACATTTTACCTTTTCGTTCACAAGTTTGGTATGTAATGTGTTTTTACTATGAACATTTATTTATTATAAAAATGTTCATTTTGTAGTTATGTAATAATAACAATTAATAATATTATAATAAAATAATAGTGTAATAAGTAAAATATTATCTATTTTTTTCCTATCTCTTGTTTTCTTGCGCCCGCAGCAACTTTCCTTAAAGTAATGTGGCCCTCATCCCATTTTGAGTTGTGCAGGCCTGATCTAGGGTTTTGTTAATGTTAAACATTAGGAGAATATCGTTTAAAGCATAGGTTCCCAAACTTGTTTTAATCACTACCCCCTTTTCTGCAAAAAAGATTACACAAGTCCCCTCTGGAAATTACACAAGTCCCCTCTGGAAATTACACAAGTCCCCTCTGGAAATTATCCTTCTTGAATCAAATAAAACAGAAAAATGTAGCGAACATTTTTTTTATGTACGAGTACATATCTTAAGTGTTATGAGTAAGATACGCTGACACTTAAATTGTTGAATTAGTTAATAAATAACCCTAATGAGAAGGATGAACCTGATGTACTGTCACCAATTTATTCATGTGCCGCAGTTTGTTATTTGCAATCAAATTTCAGCAAAAAAATTATGCAACTTCTTCTTCCCAGTGTCATGTCAGGTCCCTCCAAAGTTGACTATCACCTGAGAGTAAGCATCTTTGTCCCCGGCAGCTCGAAAAATATCCCCAACGCTCCTTATATCAGCCCAATCACCTTTATTGTGGAGCCTGGAGATTTGCCTCCTACCAACACATATTTGACCCTCTAATAGGTTAGTCAAAAAGTTTTGAAAGCGACATCTATGGAGCAGTAGAAAAACCAAAATTTCTACGCCATTTTAATATTTTATCTTTTATAAGAACGTACTCAAAATTTCATTTCGATCTGTCAATTCATTCTTTGTTTACAAGCCATTTGAAGTTTACGTGTCAGTGTATTTTTTAACAATGGAAAAATCCGAATATCGTGCAGTAATTAAATTCTTTGTTTTGGAAGGTTTATCAGCTACTGAGATCCATGCAAAGATGGTGAAAGTATTAAAGGAGTCTTCTCCTTCATTTCCAACCGTTCACCGATGGGTTTTGGAGTTTAAGCGTGGCCGTACAAGCGTTGAAGACGATCCACGCTCAGGACGTCCAAAAAGTGCATCAACACCAGAAATCATAGCGAAAATACAGGATATGGTTTTGGAAGATCATCGATCGACTGTGGATGTGATAGCTGACACCATAGGCATCTCACATGGAACAACATGGCATATTTTGGCTGAAGTTTTGGGTTTCCAAAAACTGTGTGCACAATGGGTACCGCATTTGCTAACAATGCAACAAAAACACGTTCGAATGCGACTTTCTGACCAGCATTTGGAGCAATTTCGAAAGGATAAAAAGGATTTTCTGCGTCGATTCATCCTATGGATGAGACTTGGGTCTACCACCATGATCCTGAATCAAAACAAGAGGCTAAGGAGTGGTGTGAACCAGGCACTTTGGCTCCGAAGCGAGTTCGTGTCCAGAAATCGGCCAAGAAGGTGTTAGCGTCAGTTTTTTGGGATGCAAAAGGAATTTTATTGATAGATTATCTCCAAACTGGTAAGACAATCAACTCTGTATATTATTGTGACCTTTTGGACCAGTTGGATGAAAAAAATTGTGAAAAAAGACCCGGTTTGCAGAAGAAAAAAATCATTTTTCATCAAGACAATGCACCTGCTCACACAGCTCAAAACACCATCGCAAAAATCAGTGAATTGGGGTACGAATTGTTGCAGCATCCACCCTATTCGCCAGATTTAGCTCCCTCTGACTTCTGGCTGTTCTCTCATCTCAAAAAATTCCTTCGTGGAAAGCATTTTTCATCAAACGAAGAGGTTATAGCCGTCGTAGAGGAGTATTTTGCAGGCCTTCCAGAAAGTCACTTCCGTGATGGGACAACAAAGTTGGAAGATCGTTGGACCAAGTGTATTGATCTTATGGGAGACTATACTGAGCAATAAAAGTGATTTCCTCCCAAAAAAATGTATTTATAATGCCGCTTTCAAAACTTTTTGACTAGGTAAGTATTTTACCTTGGATGATCAGATGCAGCAATTTGTGTTTTGCTCCTCTAAGTGCATGACCCAAATAGGACACCTTTCGGATTTTAATATTAGTCAGCAACTCTATCAACTTTGGCTCTTTGAAGAACCCTCGTGTTGCTGACCATATCCGTCCATGGTATCCGCAGCATTCTCCGGTGTATCGACATGCATCTATGAGAGTATTTTTTTTTATTTCAAAAAGGTATTTTGGAAATAAAACAATTTGGAAAAGAAATTATAAAATTATTTATTATAATAAGCAAGTAGCCCCCAACTTTCCCCAGGGTGAGCATAGCCCACTCAGTTCCCTCCAGTACCCCCAGGAGGGCCGATGGAACTACTTTGGGAACCTATAGTTTAAAGGTTGAACTATTGACAAAAATATTGGCTAGATGGCAGTGATATGTCCTTGTTTAGAAGATGTATTGATCACGTGGAACCGAAACTCAACGCAAATCTACGAGTAGTTGAGCACGTTAAAACGGGGAACTCAACGCAAATCTACGTTAGTTTATCACGTTAAAACTCGGGACCGGGGAACTCAACGCAAATCTACGTTAGTTTATCACGTTAAAACTCGGGATCGAGATACAATGTTAAGTTCACACTCATCTCAAAAACTTAATTCGGTATTCTGTAATACATTATCGTTCCATGTATTCTTCTTAGTTCACACATTTCTGCTGCATTTATTAGTCTTTTTACAAGTTTTGACTCAAACCACCCTAGTGGGTTTCTAAAATACTGTTGTAGACAGGATATATCTTAGTATCAACTATGAATGCTATTTCAAGATTTAGAAAAATACCATTTTGTGGAGACTGCTGTAAAAATATGCTGATCTCAAAGTACGAATCAACAGAGCAAGAACAACAGAGCACTTCGTTTAATGATGAATCATGTACAGGTTATAAGCCACGGCGGTTTATGTTTTGTTTGAAGATTGGATATTAAAGAGTGACCAGTTTTGTTGACAGTTGTAGCAGACACTTAGCGGAACAATGAATCCATTAAGGTGCTCTTTTTTGAGTGGTTATTGTTAATTGCACTTTGCAGAGACAGGGCATGTTAAGCTAAAAACTGAAAGACTAAAGGGTTTGAAAAAGTCATAACTTGTTCATTTTCAATCTTTTTCATTTTTTTTACAGATTATAGAACTTAACTACTCCAAAATACTCAACAGTGCCTGTAGTACGCCATTTGATTTCAACACCTAGCCAGAGATAACAACAACTGTTTGAACAACTTGATAATAAGTGATGAGGGCCATTTTCATTTAAACGGGTACACCAACAGACAAAACTGCAGATGTTGGGGTACTGAGAATCCCAGGGAATTACATCAGCATCAATTGCATCCTCAAAAGTGCACTGTTTGGTGCGGTGTTATGGCTGAAAATGTTATCGGCCCCTATTTCTTTGAAAATGTGGAAGGTCAGCCAGAAAGAATCAACGGGGCCCTGTATAGGACAATACTTGAAAAACAAATTACACCCAGCGGTTGAAGATAATCAGAAGGTATGGTTCCAACAGGATGGAGTTACTGTGCACACTACCAGGGCGACGATGGCAGGGTGCGCAGTACAGTGATGTACATCATTCAGCCTTTTATGGGCCACCTATGTATGAAATGATAAACATATCAGAGTTGTCACCACCACGACACAAAATGCGTCTAGTTTTAGTCCTTTGTCTTCGAATATTTATGTATGGCACAGAGACGTGGGCTCTGAGAGCAGGGGAGGCACTAAATATATATACTATATATGATACATTAGAAATGGGGTGCTGGAATTGAATGTTGCGAATTCCATAGAGAGTAAGGCGAATCAACTTTATTCTCAAAGAACTGAGAATCCCTGACAGATTGGTCGACAATATGCATGCAGAGATTCTTCCGATTCTGGAGACAATTTGAAGGACCTTGTGGTCACAGGAAGCGTGGAATGATGCCGCACAAGAGGAAGAGCTTCGATGTATTAAACTAACCAAGTGAGAGACGCGGTAGGATTTCAAACTACGGAGTGCAGTGATCGATGTAATGGAGTCGTCAAGGGCTACCATGAAAGAGACGATGCTCAGTCATAAGCTTCACGGAGTGAATGATTTTGTACAGGAGTACTAGAACGGATATTTTTCTTCTGTCACACAGCTACAAGAATTTCTGAATATAAACATTTTGCTTTTGAATTTAATCTAAAATACGAAGTAACTTTGCGGACAACCCAATATTAAACGACCTATGGTGGCGTAGTTGGTAAGACACTGGCCTCTATTCGATTCTAAAATGATTCCATGCTGGGACTTCACTTAAGGCCACTAAAAAATATTTCTGGTTGATTGGAAGATATTACCACATGGCAATAAACCCGCTAGGTTGTACTGTGTACAACAAAAGTGTAAAATGATACTTTGTAATATTTTATTTATTTATTTTACACATAACAAGAAACGTGCATCATTTGTGAAAAAACAACATAATTTAATTTGGACACACAATTTTAATGGATCTGGGTTTGTTGCCTTTCATTTGTCGTGTCCCCAGTAAACTAGGCTTTTGCCTGTATCTCACTCAGGACAAATACTTGATTTATAGTTAAGGTATTAACATTGTGGAGGTTTAAAGATATTGTAATTTGTTTTATCAAACACTATCTATTCCACTTTTTGTTTCCCACCGGTTTCAAGGCTTTCACCTCATCATCAGGGGAGCACAAGTCTTGTTTGTGCTCCCCTGATGAGGAGGAGAAAGCCTTGAAACTGGTAGGGTTATACCGTTACAAAAAGTAGAATAAACAGTGTTTGATAAAACAAATTACAATAACTTTATAATATTTTCAGAGAAATGTTAATTAATTACTCAAGATGCAAACGATGTTAATCTGTGAGTGGAGTTGAAACGAGTTTAATAATTGTCAATGGGCTTTTGAAAACAATGACCAAGAGTGTTGAAAACTCTTGTTAAAGCATGGAATTAGTCATCGGCAAGGTGAACATTTTATTGGTTAACAAGTAATACAATATCTAATCTTTGCTAATTGTTGCGACAGGCAGCGCCGCCGATTTGTTGAGACAATATTCTGTTAACTTTAGTTACGTTACAATTCTAATAACGATACTGACATTTCGCTATTTCCAATTCATTATTGTTTAAACCAGCATATTTTGTGAACCTTATCAGGTAACTTTGTCAACTGTTTGAATTGCAAAAGGGTGTACGGCAAGGATACATTCTCTCTCCTGATTTGTTTAACTTGTATGACTAATACAAGTAAAAATTGACATATTTCGAGAATCCTAAGCGTAACAAATCATGAGTAACTCCAAGCAAACCAGCGACATCGACTGCAAGGCCAAATCGCTATGGTTGGAAGACAATGCTCTGTGTTTGGTGGGATCAGAAGGGTGTTATCTATTATGAGCTGCTAAAACGTTAATACTGAACGCTACCGACAACAAATGATGGATTTGAACCTAGCATTGTGTGCAAAACGGCCAGAATATCAAAATATTTTGCTTCATGATAATGCTCCATCGCACACAGCAAAACCGGTCAAGGAAACGATTGAGGCGTTTAGTTGGCAAATACTTTCGCATGCGGCTTACTCACCAGACTTGGCTCCATCCGATTACTACTTATTTGCATCGATGGGAGACGCACTTGCTGAGCAGCGCTTCATTTCTTACGACAAGGGCTCGATGATTGGTTTGCCTCAAAAGAGCAACAGTATTTTTGGCGTGACATCCACAAATTGTCAGAGAGATGGGAAAAATGTGTAGCTAGCGATGGGCAATACTTTGAATTAAATATTTTTTACCATTTTCATACAATAAATGTGTATTTTCTATAAAAAAATTCCGGTTGCATATTTACAGACCTGATAGCGTTAAAATACTGAAACAGCACGATTGTTATTGTTGTAAGAAAGTTCTCCAATCTGAGATATGCAAATGCAGATATATACTCGTGTATATGTAAATTACACGATTTTAATTGTCACATCAGATGAAGACGTTTTCAATTTCGACAGTTGTGTTGATTACACGAAATACATTATGTTCCAATAAAGTACTCGCCAAGTACTGTGTTGTGTTGTATTACACTCTCGTTGTATACAGTAAAACCTAGAAGGTTTATTGCCCATGTGGCAATCTCTTTCAACACACCAGAAAGATGCTGAAGAGGCCTTAAGTGAAAACCAGGCTAGATTTTTTTTAAATCTGGGTTCCAGTGGGTTTTGAAACCGCATCTTCCTCTCTATCCATACAACTTCAATGTTTTTTTAACATTTCCTTCTTTCAAAATATCATTAGCTTGATCAACCCATACATCTTCAGTCTTCGTCTTACACACCTTCCACTCACTATTGCAAAACGTTCCACATTACGAAACGATCGTGCAGTGCTTTTTTTCATTTACTAAACATATCAGCCTTAAGTTCTCATTAATCCCTAATCCCCTCGTTCCGTGTTCTATCATACATTGTCACCCCATATATTCTTCTCAGTGCACGCCTTTCTATTGCATTTATTCGTCACCTATCAGTCTTTACCACTTCCACGTTTCCCTCCAATATATCCAAGTTGGCACCAAAAACTATTGTGGACTATCATCTTAGCAGATTTTGATACTATTCGGTTCAAATATATAGGTTTAACTACCCCATTATCTTTGTTTCCAATCGCTATACGCCGTTTGATTTCCCTCTTAACTCTTCCATCATCAAAGAAAATACTACCCAAATAGCAGACTTCCTCAACTTGCTCCATTCTTTCATTATTTTTCTTCTTCCCAGTGTCATGTTAGGTCCCCCACAACGTTGAATATTTCCCGAGAGTAGACATCTTTGTCCCCGGCAGCCCAAAAAAGATCTCCAACGCCACTTATGCCAGTCCAATCACTTATATGCGGAGCCAGGAGATTTGCCTCCTGCCAACACCTCTTCAGCCTTCTATTTTGCCTTGGATGATCAGGTGCAGTAGTTTGTACTTTGCTCCTCTAAGTACATGACGCAAATAGGACACCTTTCGGATTTTAATATTAGTCAGCAACTATCTATCAACTTTGGCTCTTTGAAGAACCCTTGTGTTACTGACCATATCCGTCCAGGGTATCCGTAGCATTCTCCGGTGCATCCACATTTCGTATGCTTATTATTCATTCACCCACACAAAATAATTCATTCTCAAATTGACCTTCGAGATAGTTTACACAATAATTGAGACATTTCTATGTTTTGTGAAACGAATATTGATTCGGGCGTGATACGAACGCCCTTCAAAAGCGTTGCAAATTTTTGATATCCAAACAATATTTCGCATCGATTTGAAAACACCCGATTTGCAGAAGGTCGAAATATAAAATAAATATTGCAAATATTTTTGCATCACTTAGATATATAGTATAATGCTATATTTTTAATATTCTGTATATTAATATTGTGGAATATGTTGCATTGTGGAGAAATATACAATTAGTTAATAATACTGTAAATATATTGTTTTAAATATTAACCGTAGATGTTTATTAACTTGCGATATATACCATATATACTCGTATACATCACGGTGACAATGATTAGCCGTTTCAGAATAAATTAGAGGATTTGTTAAGGCGGATTTCTTTTCACGAAATCTCTCTTCAAAAGATCTTCCTGTTACAAAAAAGTGGAATAAACAATGTTTGATAAAACAAATTACAATTCATTGTAATTTATTTTGATCAAACATTGTTTATTCCACTTTTTTGTGACGGTATAACCCTACCGGTTCCAAGGCTTTCACCTCATCTTCAGGGGAGCGCAAACGAGACTAAATGCTGTTCGAACTGGTACCGATATACACGCTTCAGCCGTTGGGGGCTGAGGGGTGAGGGAGGCATGGGACGATTTCGGCCAAGAGCGGAAAGATTTTTGGGATATAACTGTTCAACAGATGTTCTGTACCAGTTTGAACAGAATTTAGTCTTATTTGTGCTCCCCTGAAGATGAGGTGTGCACCTTGAAACCGGTAGGGTTATACCGTCACAAAAAAGTGGAATAAACAGTGTTTGATAAAAATAAATTACAATGTCTTTAAACCTCCACAACGTTAATGCCTTAACTATAAACAACAAATTACAAAGCAGTCTTATTTAGGAAATTGTACGAATGTTTTTCGAGTTATTTTTTGTATTTTTTATTTTCAACTGTAAAGTGTGATCCTTTGCGTTTGGCCATCATACACAATGTATCTTCTACTGCCAGGTCACAGCGTCCGGCATTATGTTGTATAGCTCGTGCATGCCTCCAGAGAAAGCATACAGTGCCAACTGCATACGATGAGGTTCATGGTCTGGATTTCCCCGTACTCACAGAAAGAAGACTCCGCAAGGCCTTACTTGTGCATATCGTTTGCAGTGCCGCCCACTCTGCATATGATCCTATTTATAGTACATCATTACTTCCGAGGTAGATAAATTCCAGGCAGCCCCACCGTTGGGTCATCCTCAAAATACCTGTTTGTTTTTCGTTAAACTCCGTTTGACAGGACCACCATTTATCGGCCTGTTGTCTATTTGTTCCTGAGTCTTAAGATTGGACACGGAGGGGCAGTGTTTTCTTCTTCTTCTTCTTCCTGGCACTGTCTCAACTCATTGCCTAGGTAGGCTTTTGGGGTCGACTCTTCTCGTTCTCAGGCTGTATATTCTTCGGTTCTGGGTGTCGCTTTCATCTAGGCCGTTTCTCTGCAGGATTTTGGAGCATTGAGTTATCTTTGGTCTTCCTCTGGATGGCTGTCGAGGAAGATCCACAGGCATTGTCTAATTTACCGTATGGTCTGATGGTCTCCGTCTTAAGTGCCCGTACCATCTCAGTTGTCGCTCTTCCAGTGGCAGTGTTTTTCTTATTTCCATAATAACATGCAGTTGGTTAATTTGCGATATATTCTTCAACTCTTAAATGAGATTCTCTTCACGACTTAAATCAGGAGGTTTTATGTTTTATAGCACTAGAAGCCATGATGCAGGTGTAGTTTTTTAAGGTTCCTGTGACAATACTTCAGCTTCATCTACGTGCGTGTCAATTAAATGCGTGTGCGTAGATGACATACACATATATACAAAACGACAGTAACAAGCCATGTCGAAGGATATTTCTCTTAGCAACTGAGCCATTACATACGAGAAAAACTGCTTTAACCAAATGAGGTATTACGTATATGGGAGACTGATTTAACCAACTGAGATGTTGAAGACAATGGAACCTGCTTAAACCAACAGAGCTATTACACGAAAAATTTATCTAAATTATTTATCATATATACGGGAAATAGTTTTAACCACTTGAGCTATTGCAAACAAAGGAAACAGCTTTTAACAACTGAGCTGTTGCAGAGTTAGTGAACTTCTTCGGCCTTAGCTATTGCAAGCCGGGAAAACTGCTTTAACCAACGGAAATATTACATATACGAGTGCTTTAAATAATTGAGCTTTGCAGAAAAAGCAAACTGCTTTAACCAACTGAGCTATTACATATACGCGTTCTCTAAATAACTAAGTTTTGCTGGAGAAAAACGGATTAAACCAACTGAGCTATTACATAAACGCTTCTTTTTATTTTCTTCTCCCTGGCTCCATCCCAACTCACTGTCTGCGAAGACTGTTGTGGTCAGCTCTCCTCGTCCTCAGGTTGTATGCTCTTAAGTCCCGGACTACGTCCCCCAGGCCGTGCCTCTGCATCAGGTTATCTTTTTGCACCACCCATGAATTCTTTGGTCTTTCTCTGGTTGTTATTCGAGGAAGATTCATGGAGATTGCCTGGTTCACAATGTGATCGGGTGCTCTGCGTCCAACGTGCCCATACCATCTCAATCGCCTCTCCTCCATCTTGCTGTTGATGTCTGTAACACCCAAGCTTCCACGAATGCGTGAGCTTCTTATTTTGTCTCTTAGGGACACACCTGCTGACCAGTTATTACATATACGCGTTCTCTAAATAACTGAATTTTGCAGATGAGAAAAAAAGTTTTAACCAACTAAGCTATTACATATACAGTTGCTCTAAATAACTCAACTTTGCAGATGAGGAAAAATTGCTTTAACTAACTGAGCTATTACATAAACGGATGCTCTAAATAACTGATCTTAGCAGACGAGGAAAACCGTTTTAACCATCTGAGCTTAAACATAAGTGAGCTTTTCAGACGAGGTAAACTTCTCTGTCCAACTTAGGTACTGCAGATGAGGGAAACTACTCGTATCAGCTAAGCTATTAGAGATATGGGAAATAAATATACCTCTTTTAACCCTTTAAGTGCCGCAAGGCATGGCTGATCCCGGAGGGTCGTGAATTTTTTAGCATAAATAAAACCTAATAGAATTATCTTTTTTGTATATATATATACAAAAGATATTATGAAAACTTCTAGGACCAAATATGTACAATATGTGTCGTTTGTGTCGCCGTTCACTCAGATAAACACAATGTCAGGGTTGTCACAGACTATCACAGAAAATATGGAAACATACAAATATTGATAAAATATTTGATAGAATTAAAAGTGCATGTAACACGAAAATTTTAATTATTTTAATAACGCACGAAAAGTAAATAATGTACAATAACTATAAAATCATTTCCAATTTCAACGGTTGAATAAGTAAAACGCTTGCTCTGACAACCCTGTATTAGAGACACATGTCGACTGTCATGCCAAGCTTTTGGGTAAATCTCTGTAAATTCAATAATATCTGTAAACTGTAATACTATAGAATTTATTCATCATTTCAATAGATGTCTCTATACGTTCCATATTTTAGATTATTCGAATTAGTACTAGACATTGGTTAGAAACAGGCATAAAGTTGAACGATTAAACTCGCTAATTTTGTATGTCCGGTCCCGCAGGCACGGCAACAGAGAGCGAATAAACTCGCCTAAGGCATATCTAACCGGATAAAAAATATTTGGCATCAGCTGAAATTCAACATGCTAACCTCCAAGTTGGAATACAAGCATTTTTATCAATTTATTTTCGAAGATCGCTACAATGTAGTCAAAATACGTGTTTAAATTTAAATACAAAATACTCGTGACATTGGCTCAATTGAATTGCATCTTTGTCATCATTCCGCAAGATTTTATCTAAAGGATTATTAGGACTGACAGGCGAATGCATCGTTGAAGAACATCAAATTATCTGATAAAAAAGGATTTTTGCAAAAAGGATGATTCTGTTAATATGTGAATAACAACAGGTAACGACCAAAATCAAACAGATTAACATAAAATAACAAAACACTGAGGTCACGAGTGAGCTAAGATTTAATATTTTTAAATTTTATTTTCAATCCCTTTCGTTTCTCAATGAGGCAAAAAATTTCCATTTCGCATCCTCTTCGATGACGAAATATATGATATTTTTCCATAAGTCGCAGTTTTTTTCGTTTCTCATCGTCTGATTTTGATTCCAAAAAATGCAAGCTGCAATCTCTTTTAATGCAGTTGCAATATATTCTAACCAACCAGATAAAAGTGAATAAAGCAAGTTACAAGTTAGTCGTAGTCAAAGTAAGGAAGGAAATCGATCGTAGGAAAAGGAAGGGATGGTAGAGTTTCGTTTATGACGATAATGCCTACAAGGTGTTCTTTTAATTTGAATGGTACATTTCACCATGTGTAAACCGATAATTAGAACATATTAAAGAGCGTAGCTAGAATACGAAATAGCCTCGAGCCCCATCAATCGAGCCTTCTTGTTTATGGACGGAACTCATGGTTCGTCATTGCACGTGTTGACAATACAAGTATTACCCGGCATGTGAAGGGACAACAACTCTCCCACAAGTATTGAGTTTGTGAATATTTTTTACATATAAACTGTTTTAAGAAATTTGAAATCTTTTTTTCGGAATCAATCCTGAAACTCTAAAGTATAAGTCCAGCGTTTTATTAACTAGACCACATATGTCATCACTGAACGATGATGCGTTTTATTAGCAAGACCACATATATCATCACTGAACGAAATGCGTTTCATTAGCTAGACCACATATATCATCACTGAACGATAATGCGTTTCATTAGCTAGACCACATATATCATCACTGAACGATAACGCGTTTCATTAGCTAGACCACATATATCATCACTGAACGATAATGCGTTTCATTAGCTAGACCACATATATCATCACTGAACGATGATGCAATTTATTAACTAGACCACATATATCAAGAGATTTCGTGAACACAAATCCGCCTTAACAAATCCTCTAATTTATTCTGAAATGGCTAATCATTGTCACCGTGAAAATCATACTTTTTCTATCGATGATGCCAAATTGTTACATATCAGTAGTAACGGAAATAAATTGGACAGATTAGAGGCCCTAGAAATTTCTAAATCAGTGCATCGAGGTGAACATCTGGAAAACACATATATCCCAAGAATCTCTCTGCTGCTCAAAGAGATTGTCTCATCCCTCCCTCCACCCCCTGTCCTCAATCCGAATGCTTACCGTTAGAAGCGTGTATCTCGGTACCAGTTCGAACAGAATATTAGTCTTGTTTATGATTCCCAGATGATGAAGTGAAAGCTTTGAAACCGGTAAGGTTATACCGTTACAAAAAGAGGAATAAACAATGTTGTTTATAGTTAAGGCATTAACGTTGTGGAGGTTTAAAGACATTGTAATTTATTTTTATCAAACACTGTTTATCTAGTTTTGTTTGTGCTCCCCTGAAGATGAGGTGAACGCCTAGAAACCGGTAGGGTTATACCGTTACAAAAAAGTGGAATAAACAGTGTTTGATAAAAATAAATTACAAGGAATAAACAATGTTTGATAAAACAAATTACAATGTATTTAAACCTCCACTATGTTAATAATGATTTAACTATAAATAAAAAATAATAACACAAATGTGAATTTTTCTAGATTTTGACACTTGTATGTTATTATTTGCACGATACACATGACAAGTTATACAAGTACTTAAAATTATACAAGTACATACTTAAAATGATTTAACTATAAATAAAAAATAATAACACAGATCTGAATTCTTCTCGATTTTGACACTTGTATGTTATTATTTGCACGATACATATGACAAGTTATACTTATAATTAAAATTATACAAGTTATACAAGTACTTAAAATGATTTAACTATAAATAAAAAATAATAACACAGATCTGAATTCTTCTCAATTTTGACACTTGTATGTTATTATTTGCACGATACATATGACAAGTTATACTTATAATTAAAATTATACAAGTTATACAAGTACTTAAAATGATTTAACTATAAATAAAAAATAATAACACAGATCTGAATTCTTCTCAATTTTGACACTTGTATGTTATTATTTGCACGATACATATGACAAGTTATACTTATAATTAAAATTATACAAGTTATACAAGTACTTAAAATGATTTAACTATAAATAAAAAATAATAACACAGATCTGAATTCTTCTCAATTTTGACACTTGTATGTTATTATTTGCACGATACATATGACAAGTTATACTTATAATTAAAATTATACAAGTTATACAAGTACTTAAAATGATTTAACTATAAATAAAAAATAATAACACAGATCTGAATTCTTCTCGATTTTGACACTTGTATGTTATTATTTGCACGACACATACTCGCCAAGTAAATAAATAATTATATTTAAAAAAATACATAAATTATGTTTAGTAAAATGTTCTCGATACTAGGAGTGGAAAATTTTTAACACTTAACAAATTTTATAAAATTAAGATAAATTCATAAATAAAACAGGTGAAAAAACTAATTTACAATCATCTAAGAAGATATTCCACATTCAGTGATGGGATTTTGTACAAAAGATAAAAATATTAAGATTTTAGCTGAAAAAAAATCGTATGAATATTAAATAGGACGTTTTCATACATTATGAAATATCTTAATGGTTAAATAATTCGAGGGGTAATTTATGTGGATTGCTAAAATATCTCGGACGAGGGATCAGAAACAGCGATTTGGATGCTAAATTATTACTAAATTTTACCCAATCATCAAATAATTCTTCTGTCTTATATTGTTTTTGAGCTAAACCATATCTCAATTGAATACAAAAAGAGGCGAAAATAATATTTTATTTATATCTTTGTTAATAATTTTAAATAAAATAATAAAGGTTCGAATACAAATTGCTCAAACTATCATCACTTGATTTAGTAAAAATATGAATAAATCGGGTATTTCTAATGATACTGGCACAAAGTTGATCCTAAATCTAATATTTCTTATGTTCTTGCATTACGGGAGTGACACAAATGCTGTCACTCCCGTAATGCAAATGGATGAAGAAACATTACCAAATTGTGACTCCTTTAAGTATCTTGGGTCACTCATCCATAGCGATGGAGGATGTGCAGCAGATGTAACACATAGAATTAGTGTGGGATGGATGGAGTTTAGATCAATGACGGGAGTTCTATGTGATCCGAAAATGCCAGTAAAGTTAAAAGGAAAAGTATACCAAACGATTGTCAGACCCGCACTCCTCTATGGCTCCGAATGCTGGACGATGTATAACTCTTTTTCTAGGCAACTAGAAACTGCTGAAATGCGCATGTTAAGATGGTCAGCTGGTGTGTCCCTAAGAGACAAAATAAAAAGTTCACGCATTCGTGGAAGCCTAGGTGTTACAGACATCAACAGCAAGATGGAGGAGAGGCGATTGAGATGGTATGGCCACGTTGGACGCAAAGCACCCGATCACATTGTGAACCAGGCAATCTCCATGGATCTTCCTCGAATTCCAGAGGAAGACCAAAGAATTCGTGGATGGTGCAAAAAGATAAGCTGATGCAGAGGCACGGCCTGGGGGACGTAGTCCGGGACAGAAGAGCATACAACCTGAGGACGAGGAGAGCTGATCCCAACAGTCTTCGCAGACAGTGAGTTGGGATGGAGCCAGGGAGAAGAATGTTCTTAAACATAAACCATAAAAGTTCCTCGTTTACTGCAAAAGAATATAGAGGCATATAAAGGGTCTTTCAAATTGAGCGTGTTTTTTTTTAATTCTTGGATAAAACACAGATGGCGTCGTGAACTTGCCTGTGACATTTGAGAAGTGTAATGACATTTATAAAAATGGAGTCGTATACAATACAACAACGCGTTCAAATTGTTGAATTATTTTATGTATTGTAATCTCCGGAAACGGTGATGTTAATAATTGGCCACCAAGATCATGTGATCTGACACCGTTGGACTATTTTCTCTGGGGTTACGTGAAAAGCTACGTCTATAAGAATGACCCCCAATCAATTCTTAGCTGAAGGATGAAATTATTCGCGTTATTGGTGAGTTAGAACCGCAATTATGCCAAAATAGCATAGAAAATTTTGACAAAAGAGTGGACATCTGTGGAGCGAGAGGTGGACATTTGGTGGATATTGTTTTTTTTTTGTGTTTAAATGTCATACATTATACTTCGATGCCCAATAAAAAAAATTGAAATCAAAGCAAATTGTGTTTTATTCAATAATTTAAAAAAATTGAGTAAAAAAAACCGCTCAATTTGAAAGGCCCTTTACAAATCGACAAAAATGCCATCACCCAATTAGTAAAAATATAGAGCGCTCGAGATATTTCGAAAAAAAATAGGTCTTGTTTGTACAAAAAGTTTGACAAACGCTGTCTCGGGACAATATTCTTAAATATGCCCTTCAAAAAGACAAACTATAAAAAGGACATCGCTATACATTCACCGTAACAGGCCAACCAATGACCTCTTCCCATTTCAATGTGGCGTTGACTGTTGAGGGTTTTATTTACAATTCGCTAACCATCCACTAGCCAGCTAACTAACATAGCTAAAATATACTTGTAGCCCGCTAGTCATCCATCAGCTAACTAGCATAGCTAACCTTTCTCTGCAGTCCACTAGATTGCCTCTCCACTGGCAGGCAAATCTGAAATATTATACTATTTGTATGTTTAGTAAAAAAACTCAGTGGTTGTCAATCTTCACTCGAGATCTTTTCTTTATTTATTTTGACATATCGTTGGCTAACGACAAGTTGCCAATTTCCCAAATCATTTTTTTTAGTGAAATGAAGTTTTTTTTAATAACAAAACGTATAATATTTCACTAATTGGTTATATTTATATATTTATATAAATTTATGTATTTATATAAGAAAATAAATTTTGAAAAACGAGTTAAGGAAATTTAAAATGCCTGAACAACAATAATTTTTCAAAGTTCGCTAACCACCTAATTGAAAACAACCATTCGTTCGATATTAATCGTGGTTTGAGGATTCTACATATAAACCGAGGGGGATTGCATCTTGATAATTTGGAAATTCTCGAGATTAAAAAATCTATAAAATTAAGTCTAAATATGATCAATAACCAAACCAATTTTCATAAAAGCCCTCTGCTTAATATGTTTCCTATTTAAAATCCCCCCTGTCTTAAAAATTCATATTCACTTTCACGTATTTTTTCCCGCCCCATTCACCATTGTATTACATCTCTCCCCACTTCACTCCCCCTACCTCACTATTATTCGTTATTTACACTTGTACAGAATATATTTTAGCGACTAAGTTTATATTCACCTGACGAAGAAGACGGTGGTCTTCGAAACTAGTTGTGAACCTAAATTAAACCTATGGTGCACACAAAAATATAAAATAAGTTTTTTATTTTACTTATTTTCTCCTTTTATGTATTTATTAAACGTTTACTTTTATATTTTCCTTAATCAAAACACATCCATACCCTTTTCCACATCCATACACCTTCTCATACAACATCTACGATTTCACTGACTTTCTATGTTTCCCACCTTTCAGAATATAATTTACTTAAAACAACAATACTTTTCTTGGTCTTCCTCTAACACGCTTTCGACTCATATCTGCACTGTTAATATATTTCGTTACGCCTCGGCCACACAGGTATGAGCCTCGCTTGGCGCTTAGAGCTACGCTGCGAGCTAGGTGACATATCCTAGCGAACCAACGCACCCCATACTATCACAATGGTCACAATGCACGCTTCACGCCACGCTGCGTGTCTATTATAGTCACCTAGTTTATTAGTCACGTAGCACCTAGATTAGCACTAAGCGAAGCACTTCGGTGTGGCCTTAGCCTTAGTCTTTCGTTCTACATGTCTAAACCATCTCAACGTATTCTTCTTCATCGTACTTAACACTTCTTCATCTTACTTAACACATTAAGGATAATGCCTTAAGTTCACATTCGTCTCTTATCACTTCATTCCGTATTTTGTCATACATTGTCACTCCATGTAATCTTCTCAATGCACGCATCTCTAGAACATTAATTAAATTAATTAAATTAAAAAAACAATCTCTAGATTTCTTTCTTAATTGTACTTAGGACACTTGAAAAGTCTAAATTTTAAATTCAGTCCTGAATTTTAAAACCATTTTATTTTGCTGAATCACTTTGTGAATATCTTAAATCATAAATTCCTTCTTAGAAAACAACACCATGGCATAAATCTTCTCTAAAACCAGTAATTATGCTGTTGTTTTGGGGGGCAATACCCTTTAATGCACGCGCAGAATCTTGGAGACCGAGTCCTTTTCGTTTAGCCATCGATCTTCGAATTCATGTTTAAACACTATTTTATTTATTAAAAACCATAATTTGAACATTACAGATTTTCCTATATCATATACACCGAGGAAAAAAGTATATAAAAGCAAAATAATGAAATAAAAATACATTTTCGAAATATACACAGGGCTTACGTGAGAAAGTTACCTTTCCTTACCTTTCCGTTAAAAGTACAGGCTTCCGAAGCATCATCTGTTGCCTGACTAGTCCACCTGCAGTATTAGTAGGGAGGACCAAGGTCTGATTGAATGTGATAGAAGTAACCTGTGCAAGTAGCCTGTACGAGGGGACATCTATATGTGTTATAATATATCTTAATATATCTTCTTCTCTTCTCCCTGGCTCCATCCCAACTCACTGTCTGCGAAGACTGTCGGGGTCAGCTCTCCTCGTCCTCAGTGTGTATGCTCTTCTGTCCCGGACTACGTCCCCCAGGCCGTGCCTCTGCATCAGGTTATCTTTTTGCACCCCCCATGAATTCTTTGGTCTTCCTCTGGTTGTTATTCGAGGAAGATCTATGGAGATTGCCTGGTTCACAATGTGGGCGGGTGCTCTGCGTCCAACGTGCCCATACCATCTCAATCGCCTCTCCTCCATCTTACTGTTGATGTCTGTAACACCTAGGCTTCCACGAATGCGTGAGCTTTTTATTTTGTACCTTAGGGACACACCAGCTGACCATCTTAGCATGCGCATTTCACCAGTTTCTAGTTGCCTAGAGTAAGAGTTATACATCGTCCAGCATTCGGAGCCATAGAGGACTGCTGGTCTGACAATCGTTTGGTATACTTTTCCTTTTAACTTTACTGGCATTTTCGGATCACATAGAACTCCCTTCATTGATCTAAACTTCATCCATCTCACACTAATTCTATGTGTTACATCTGCTGCATATCCTCCATCGCTATGGATGAGTGACCCAAGATACTTAAAGGAGTCACAATTTGGTAATGTTTCTCCATCCATTTGCATTACGGGAGTGACAGCATTTGTGTTCTCGAATGGTAGGTACAGATACTCTGTTTTCTTTAAGATACTCTGTTTAAAAATATTGTATATAAATAAAATAATTCGTTTTTAGAATTGTTATCTAGTTATAAGTAGTATGTAGGTGTTAACTATTTCTAAGAAACTATATTATACTCGTATATTAATATTATTAAAAATTAAATCACATTTAGGAAATTAAAATGAAGTTATTTTATTCATATTTATAATATATTAATCACACAAGTTCTTAAGATATATTATTTTTGGATAAACCACAGATGGCGTCACGAACTTGCCTGGGTCTTGTGACATTTTAAAGTGTAATATATGACATTTATAAAAATGGAGTCATATACAATACAACAACGCGTTCAGATTGTTGAATTATTTTATGTATTGTAATCTCCCGAAACGGTGATATTAATTGGCCACAAAGATCATGTGATCTGACACCGTTGGACTATTTTCTCTGGGGTCACGTGAAAAGCCAGGTCTATAAGAATGACCCCCGATCAATTCCTGAGCTGAAGGATAAAATTATTCGCGTTATTGGTGAGTTAGAACCGCAATTATGCCAAAATGTCATCGTAAATTTTGACAAAAGAGCGGACATCCGTGGAGCTGCAAGATATGGACATATGGCGGATATTGTGTTTTGTGTTTAAATGCTATACATTATATTTCAATGACTTATAAAAAGTTTTTTGAAAACAAAGTAAATTGTGCGTTTTATTCGAGAATTAAAAAAAAATATTAAAAAAACCACTCAATTTGAAAGACCCTTTATGTCATAAAATTTTTAATTGTAATACTTAAAATTTTACAATGACAGTAACAATTTTTCACCTGAATGTGTTTTGTGACACTTGGAACTCATCTATCTGAAAAAACGCAGTTGAAAAGTGTAATTGCTCTACCTATGGGCATTTTCAACGGCAGGCTGGTTCCTGGTTCTAAATAGGGGTTCATAAAACAATCTACGAGTGCGTTGCCTCAGAAATGTATTCGGAACTACACACTATTTAAAGTTTATTAGTTAACTAACTACCATTTTAGGTTTATTTATTAGTTAACTAACTACCATTTTAGGTTTATTAGTTAACTAACTACCATTTTAAGTTTATTTATTAGTTAACTAACTACCGTTTTAGGCGTATTTATTAGTTAACTTACTACCATTTTAGGTTTATTTATTAGTTAACTAACTACCATTTTAGGTTTATTTATTAGTTAACTTACTACCATTTTAGGTTTATTTATTAGTTAACTAACTACCATTTAAGGTTTATTTATTAGTTAACTAACTACCATTTTAGGTTTATTTATTAGTTAACTAACTACCATTTAAGGTTTATTGATTAGTTAACTAACTACCATTTTAGGTTTATTAGTTAACCCCTGAGCAGGCAATAGAATTGAACAACCAATTGAAAGAATCGTCCAGTGTCTAAGAAAGAATCGTCCAGCCTCCCGCTGCTGCCCATATTATACGAGTATATAGAACGAAATTCTAAATGACTTTTGACAAGATAATTATTCAATATTCGGAGTACAAAGGTAAATAATTTGATGGTACAGAGCACAAACCCAAGCTCTGTTTTGTTTTTAATATATTTGATTTGCAAATTAAATGACCAATCGCATTCAAATAAAGCACCTTAGTTTTGCCTGTCTAGATAGTTGTGTTTTAACAGAATTTAAGCACTCATTTTATACATTAAATCAATCGGAATACATAACAGAACCCTTATTTATAAAATGCTTCAAGCGATTTCATCTCTCTTATTTTTCCTTCCTTCCTAGTGTCCGCCAGTGTTCATCTTCTGAGGACCTACCTGGCTATAAAACTGCAGGAATCGCAAGGCTACACCAGGAACACGTGGTTCCAGCCACAGGATGGAGCCACGTGTCACACTTCAAACGAGAGCATTGGTGTAGTAAAATACATGTTTCCACAAAAGTTGATTTCAAGGAGGGGTAACATTACCTGGCCCCCAAGAAGCTCAGATCTGACGTCAGCCGATTTTTTTATGAAGTTATCTTAAAAATAAGGTTTATACTCCAATAATCCAACATTTTTGCAGCAGTTGAAGCTGAATATTCGAGAAGAAATAGAGTCCATTTCTATGGAAACCCTTTCGAAAGTTTTCCAAAACTTTCAAGCCAGATTGGAAGAGTGCCGTAACCGCCAAGGACATAATTTGGACAACGTAATTTTTAAGAAGTAAAATTGCATTTCATAAGCTTTAAGTTATAATTAATAAATATGTTCCAGATGTAAAGCTTTTTTTATTTCGAACTTTCAAAAGTGCACTCCTTTTTGGACCTCCCATGGAACAGAATGAATACTGGAGAAATGCGTGCACTGAGAACAATATATGAGGGGGCTATGCATGACATAATACGAATTGAAGTACAGTACCCGGTGGTAAGTAATACACATCGGGCTTAAGAAAGAGACTGTCGGCCACAATCGGCTAGCTTCGGCTTTGTAGAGCGTCGTCTATATACTTTGAAGTGGACGCGACCACACCCTAGAATGCTTGACGACTGACAAATCGCGACAGAACACGTGTATGAATGACAGAGACGATGCTCTACAAAGCCAAAGTTAGTCGATTATAGCCGACAGTATCTTTCTTAAGCCCGATGTGTATTACTTACCGCCGTTTACTTATAGTAAGGAGTGAATGTGACTTTAGGGAAAATTAGATTGGTAAAGTTAAACGTAGAAAAACAAAATGTACATACAGGGCAAGTGTGAGTGGAAAGCGTAATAAAGGAAGACCAAAGAAATTATGATTGGATCAAGTGAATTATATTTTGAAAGAAGGAAATGTAAGAAGTCAGAGAATGGCATAGTAAAATATGTGTCGTGATAGAAAAGTCAGGCACTCTGTACTCGATCGGTTTCAAATTTTGAAAACTAGTATATAAAACACCTCTCATTCCTGAGTAATTTGTAAAATATCAACAAAGACGCTATTCTAAGAAGCAAATTCTTTGAACTGCTTTGACCCTCGTTTACTTCTCGGTCCTTCGTTCGACCGTTCGAACCCTATAATCTCCACGCGCGAGCATAGTCAACGGCCAGCCTCAATCCCTCTAAACGACCTATCCACTGCGAATACTGTTCAGGTCAAACATTGAACAAATAAATAAAAAACAGGTTAGGCTCAAATATTTTAAGAGATAAGTTAAACTAACATGATGTTGAAGATCGCTATCTCATAAAATATATGTTCTTATAAAAGATGCGTCGTAGTTTAATGGTAAGAATACTTGCTAAGCAATTTGTCATGTTGAGTTAAATTCTCCAGAAATAAATAGGGATCAATCCCATTTTTAATTCTCGGTTCATTCATTCAAGCCTATGGTATCCTCATTTGTTTAAATAATTTATAAATATCTTAAATAAGGTTGTAGCGTACCTACGTCCCCTAAATAAATAATTGAATTGTCAAACATAATTTATTGTCAAAATTGTAAACATACAGGGTCAACGACCGATGAATCAAACTCTGAACTATTTACAATTGTCACATACTAGAAACGTCAACGTCACATACTAGAAACGTCTCGCCGTCCCGGCAAATAAATATACTACCCGCTACACTAGTGCACGCGCAGGAGTGAGACAAAGTATATATTGCGAGCACATTCACTCACTACTATAAAATACCTACTGGTAGACAAATAAACATTATTATTCATCCAACTGTCAAGACTTGTTATTATTTACCCGCTATTCACTTTCACTTTTATCCGCATTCCTGAGTTTTATATTTATTTTAAATACATATCAAAATCATCACGACGTATCAAGATAAGCAACTCGCTACATTGATGACCCCGAACGAAAAGGAACGCAGAATTCGACTAAAACGAATATAGCGATGTCAACATCAACATCATCAGCACGTCCTAATAGGACACACACTACATTGGTAACGAACATCGCTACAAGGTTAACAGTTTATACTTCAATTGTCCTTCTTCTTCTAATTTTAGGCCTGTTATGGTCCTGCATCATTGTTTCCCTCTTGTGACGTCGACTGCCAGCTGTATTTCCATCTTTTGGGAGGTCGTCCTGGAGGTCTGTTTGCTTGGGGGATACTGTCCCTGGCTATTCTTACGGCTCTTGGTTCCGCCATTCTGGATACGTGTTCGTTCCAGAACCTTCTTCTCTGCCGTCCCAATCTGACAATATCTTCAACTTCGCACATCCTTCGGATTTCTGTGTTTCCTACTCTATCACGAAGGGTTTTACCAGCGATACTCCTGAATACCTTCATTTCGCTGGTTCGAAGGACATTTTTGGTTTGGTTGTGCAATTGTTCTGATTATATACTCGTATAACAATAAAAAAACAACTTAAATAGCGCTGTTTAAAGAGTAAAATTTCCTCAAGGGTGCTTAAATAGTAATAGCTAGACTAAAGGTTTTTTGTAATTTTGTTTATATTTTTATGATTATGTGCGGTATATTGTGGGATGCATGTTTTTGGTATGTCTGTAGTGATGAAGTGTGAGGAGTTTGATTTCGCGTGATGTATACATACGTAATTGAGTGTCACTGTTTGCCAGGTTGATGAGAATGTACAACGGGGTTTAATAAAATGAAGTATCGATTTATCTTTTCATGCTACATGTCCTCAGTGAGATACAGGCAAAAGCCTAGTTTACTGGGGACACGACAAATGAAATGCAACAAACCCAGATCCATTAAAATTGTATGTCCAAATTATATTACCTGTGGTTTTAACGTAAATTATGTATATTTCTTGTCATGTGTAAATAAAATTTAAAAAAATATCATTGTGTAATATCCTTATCTGTCCCGCCGTCAGTTGATCCTGACTTTCCTTAGTCTTTTTTTACACGCCTTCCGCTCAAATTTGCACTATACTTGCACTTTGTAATTTATTTTTATCAAACACTGTTTATTCCACTTTTTTGTGACGGTATAACACTAGCGGTTTCAAGGCTTTCACCTCATCTTCAGGGGAGCGCAACTGAAGATGAAGTGTAAACCTTGAAACCGGTAGGGTTATACCGTCACAAAAAAGTGGAATAAACAGTGTTTGATAAAAATAAATTACAATGTCTTTAAACCTCCACAATGTTAATGCCTTAACTATAAACAACATACTTGCACTATTTGTTCATCTATTTTGTTACTCTTTTTTCATTTATTCGTTATACATGTCCAAACCATTTCAGCGTGCTCTTCTTCATCTTATTGTACACATCAACCATAAGTTTACATACACCCCTAATCACGTCATTCCTTTACTGTCATACATTATCACACCATTTATTCTTCTCAATGCTCGCATGTGTACAGCATTTATTCAGCTTCTCTCCGTCTTTTTCCACATTCAAGTTGCACTCCTATACATCAATGTTGATAATAAAAAAAAAATGATAATTTTTACAGCTTCATTTAGAGAGCGAACTCTCCTTAAAGACGATCTAACATGATACCGTAAAATGAAAAAAACATTTTCATTAACCTTCCCTTACTGTGCAAAAAAACCCGCCTGTTCCGGTGCTGTGTATTGAATACACATGTAAAAATGAGCGATTTAAAATCGGAAAAGTAAGAATACTCATAGCCAATTGCTTAAATTAGTTAAATTTGAAGTCAAAAGTGATAATAATTGAAATTTAATTGCTGAAAACATCGTACGACGTTCACAAAACGGGCGAAGAGACCACCTCGAACGAAAGCACGCTGGCTACTGAGCGAGTCAAGCGATTGAACTGAGATTCTACTCGTATATCTTGCGTTCCCATATACCGAAGTAGAGTGAGAGTGAGACGTGAATAGCGTTGCTTCCTCACCCATAGTGTTTTTTTAGAATGAATATGCTTTCACACACTGGCACACGTTTGCTTGTATTGGTGAATTTATTCCCGATTTTCTCAAAATATCTCTGATGTGGCCGATAAGTGCTAATTATTATTAATATTATTTTTTTCATTCAATGCATAAATGTATTACGGAGGAATACCCAAAATCTGAACCCAGTATTTATTATATTTATAGAGATATTAAAGTTTTTAGAAGCAATGTGTACTAGTTACACATCACAGGGAAGGAAGGGTTCATTTGAGGTGCATGGCCGCACTGGACTTCCATGCGGAAGGTCGTCGGTTCGAGCCCCGCGCTGGGCTAGTCTCCTCGAACGACACATGCACGTTTTCTGCCTAGTGTTCGAGAGCATAAGGATACCTATGTCTTCGGTCATATATATTAAAAAAAATTAAGATTTAATAATTATTCGTCAAATATTTAAGAAAATTTATTTACTAATAAAACAACCCATCTACTATATGAATTATTTTAGTAAAACAACCCATCTACTATATGAATTATTTTAGTAAAACAACCCATCTACTATATGAATTATTTTAATAAAACAACCCATCTACTATATGAATTATTTTAGTAAAACAACCCATCTACTATATGAATTATTTTAATAAAACAACCCATCTACTATATGAATTATTTTAATAAAACAACCCATCTACTATATGAATTATTTTAATAAAACAACGCATCTACTGTATGAATTATTTTAATAAAACAACCCATCTACTATATGAATTATTTTAGTAAAACAACCCATCTACTATATGAATTATTTTAATAAAACAACCCATCTACTATATGAATTATTTTAATAAAACAACCCATCTACTATATGAATTATTTTAATAAAACAACCCATCTACTATATGAATTATTTTAATAAAACAACCCATCTACTATATGAATTATTTTAATAAAACAACGCATCTACTGTATGAATTATTTTAATAAAACAACCCATCTACTATATGAATTATTTTAGTAAAACAACCCATCTACTATATGAATTATTTTAATAAAACAACCCATCTACTATATGAATTATTTTAATAAAACAACCCATCTACTATATGAATTATTTTAATAAAACAACGCATCTACTGTATAAATTAATTTAATAAAACAACCCATCTTCTATATAAATTATTTTAATAAAACAACCCATCTACTATATGAATTATTTTAGTAAAACAACCCATCTACTATATGAATTATTTTAATAAAACAACCCATCTACTATATGAATTATTTTAATAAAACAACCCATCTACTATATGAATTATTTTAATAAAACAACGCATCTACTGTATGAATTATTTTAATAAAACAACCCATCTACTATATGAATTATTTTAGTAAAACAACCCATCTACTATATGAATTATTTTAATAAAACAACCCATCTACTATATGAATTATTTTAATAAAACAACCCATCTACTATAAGAATTATTTTAATAAAACAACGCATCTACTATATGAATTAATTTAATAAAACAACCCATCTTCTATATAAATTATTTTAATAAAACAACCCATCTACTATATGAATTATTTTAATAAAACAACCCATCTACTATATGAATTAATTTAATAAAACAACCCATCTTCTATATGAATTATTTTAGTAAAGCAACCCATCTTCTATATAAATTATTTTAATAAAACAACCCATCTACTATATGAATTATTTTAATAAAACAACCCATCTACTAAATGAATTATTTTTGTAAAACAACCCATCTACTCTATGAATTATTTTAGTAAAACAACCCATCTACTATATAAATTATTTTAATAAAACAACCCATCTACTATATGAATTATTTTAATAAAACAACCCATCTACTATATGAATTATTTTAAAATAATTAAGGCGTTTTTTGATAATTATTTTTCCTAATTCTACCCTGACATAAAACAAGGATCCAAATGAACCATCGCGAATGTTTTTTTTTACCAATTTAAAGATGATCTGCCCCACGGCTAGCATTGTTAAGGCAGAGTCAGTAAACCCTAAGGGCACGATACCATAAATTGCAGTCTATGTCCCATATTGCGTGTAATCCTTTCATCCATCCTAAGCCATAATATAATATAATATAATAAATGCATAAAGCCATACACATGTGCCCGGCCCTACCTTCCATTCACACTTTCTCAAACATTTCAAGGTTTATTTTTTTACACTTAACACGCTGTGTTGAGTAAATAAATAAATAAATACAGGTTTATTGATAGCAACATAGTATGTACATTGTACATAATACATTTAAACACATTTCAAGAACACATTAAAAAGATAATACATTAAATAACAGAAGCTATCAAAAGGTCTGGGTTCATCTAATAAATAAATAAATAATAAATAAATAAATATTAGGTTTATTGACAGCAACATAGTATGTACAAGATCACACCTGAGTAACACTACTAAAACACATAAATTGCAGACAATACATCAGACACAGAAGCTATCAAAAGGTCTAATAACATCCCCCCGGCCAAGATACACCCCACCAATATAGGGCGAGCCCAGCCACGGGGACACCAGATGTTTTTCAGTCCACACCCTTGAACACGTAGAACAAGAAGATAAAAAACACAGAAAATAAATAGATGACAAAAAAAATACATTCAAGAGAGAAGATATTAAAAGGTCCCGGGCTCATCCCACAAACATTCCCCCGGCCGAGATACACCCCACCAACGTAGGGCGAGCCCGACCGCAAGGGCATCGGGGGGCTTCCATTCCACACCCCCGCATATCTAGATTAAAGAATAAATTAAAAAAACAAAAACGTATGGCAGAAAACAAAATAAAAAGTAAACCCACATATACCACCTCAGGTTAACTGTCAGCAAGAACGAAAAAAAGAAAAGACTCAAACGAGTCCAAATTTTATAAAATGACAAATGGGAAATGAAATAGTTGAAACAACATTGAAATAGTTAGGCAGTAATACATTGAAATATTATAGTTAAGCAGTTTTAAAAGAATGAATGAGGAGATAACGCACAAACACGTACGCACAATCCCCGATTCACCAACAGCGAAAAGAGAGAAAAAAAAAAGAAAAAAAGGAAATAAGAGACCCATTAACCACTAAGAAATCCACTAACCACCCAGAAGATAACACTTTAGAGCATCTCTGAAGGTACAACTATTCACCCGCTCCTTCAAGACCTGGGGCAACTCATTCCAGCGTTTGCTGGCTGAGTATGAGAAAGATCCTTTGAATAGTATTAGATTATGGTTTGGGATAAGTAAAAGAGTCTCTCTGCTTCTAGTTTCGTAGCCGTGAAAGTTTCTAGCCCAATTCAGTTTTTTGAAGAGATAAAGTGGCATTTTTGTACTGGTAATTTTATGCATGAGTACGCTTAAGTGAAGAAACCGTCTTTATTTCATGTCAATAATTTTAAAAGCTCTAAAAAAAGGGGTGATGTCTCCCCGGGAGGGGGGGGGGAATGTTGAAACAATACCTACAGCAAGCATTTTGTAATCTTTGCAATTTCTCTTCGATTCTCCTTAGAAGGCACGGTCCATAGATGCAATCACCATACTCGACTATTGGGATAATGAGCGCGACGATTATTCTACGTCTAGCCTCAATCGACAGGTTTTGACGGATGCTATAAATATTTTTAAGCCGCGAAAAAGCCCATTGTAATTAAGTTTTAACGTGAGCCTCGAATCTTAAGTCATATTCCATATACACACCTAAATTGCGCACCACGCTCTCTGTAGGCACAGTCGCGTTACCAATCTTTATTTCCAAAGGCTCGTTCAACTTTTCGACTTGTTGTCTTGTACCCATAACACTCATAACCGATTTCGAAGGGTTCAAGAGAAGCGCATGCCTCTTAGACCATATCATCAGCCGCTCGAGGTCATCATTTATGTGTTGAGTGGCAGACTGAATCTCATCACGTCCAAATGAATAATAAAGTTGAGTATCGTCCGCATACATGTGGTAGCTACAGTTCCAAATTAAAGATGCAAATAGAAAGACCTGACAATGAATGTGGCAAAATCCAAAGTCACGTTTATAAAAAAGTGTGACATAATTGAAGACATGGTTTAAGAGAGTTAAAATTTTTACGTTTGTAACTTCCAACTATGTGAATTATTAATTAATTTTAATAAATTAAATTCTTATTAATTTATTTGTTGTTTTGCGTCTGGATTGTTATAATTTTTTATGCTGATCTGTTTCTAGACTACACTACAAGCGGCCCTCGACTTTCGGACATTCTACTTTCGCACATTTATTAAAATTCAATTTTTTTAAGATTTTTGTCGATAATGCAAAAATTATTCGCTTCCATGCAGTCGCTCCCACTTTTTTGGAAGAACTATAATATATGGAACGCAATTAACAATATTGGAGACTCGTGGGCTGAAATAAATGAGTCAACAATGAAAGGTTCTTGGAAACAATTATGACCACAAATGATGAGTGATTTTATAAATTCTGAAGAAACTCCGGAAACTATCAAAGATGAAATAGTTAGCCTAATGAATGAACTAAACTTGGACGTCAACAACGAAGATGTTAATGAGTTGATTGAATCTCACTCAGTACATCTGTCAAATGAATACTTAATTGAGCAACAAGAGTTAAATGAAATACACAATGAAAGTGAGGAAGAAGAAGCTGATAAAATCGTCGAGACTTTGACAATCAATAATATGAATGAAGCCTTCATGCGTCTTGACTAATTTTTGACTATCATGGAAGAATGTGATCCCAATAGAGAACGTATATCTCGAGTACGTAGGGCGATTGAGAAAGACACAGCATGTTATAGAACTCTTTATCAAGAAAAGAAAAAAAGGTGGTATTCAACTAACTCTTGACAAGTTTATAAAGAAAACACCTGAAAGCACTTAAACACGCCTCGTTAACTAAATTGTATATTTTGATAAATAAATATTTTTAATGTATTATTGATGAATAAATACTATTACGAGAATCGATAAATAAATATTTTAAAATAGAATTTTTGATTTTTTTACATCCCTCTACTTTCGAACATTCAATATTCGCACACATTTTCAGGAACCAATTGTATATTTCTAATGCAACTGCTGGACTAATATATATGATAAAAGTTATAAATATTTTCACATTAGTCCGCTTCTAAATAGTCTTCATTGACTCAAGAGTTGCGAACGAATTGATGTCAAAATAAGAATCTTTATGTTCAACTCCTTGAATGGGAAATCTCAATTATGTATTTCTAAAATGCGTCTGAGAGCCGTCTCTTCGGAGAGGAATACGACTTTGTGGTTGATTCCGTCTTCAAACCTTGAGTTTCGTACTTGCTCCAGTGGCGGTTGACCCAAAGGTTAGATTACTGGGACTGAAGAAAATATCACCTCCCTAAGACGCTCTTCAATATGTTTTAATTACCAATTGAATATGGTGAACAGTAATGAAAGAAGAAACGTTAATAATTTTCCCAATCACAATTTTGTCTTTGACCAAGCCCAGCTTTAACTTCTTTACATCAATTTTTCTACCAGCATAGCACTGTGCACTGTTTATCAAACAAAATACTTTTTGTCAGCTAGACTTTTAAAAAATTGCTGGATGCCTTTGAGAGAAGAGTACTACGCAGGATCATGGGCCCCGTGAATGACGGCGAAACCTGGCGAATACGATACAACGACGAGCTGTATAATATCTATAGTACAAAGCTCCCAGACTATCTGTACATGTCAGACTGAGCAGATTGAGATGGGCTGGACATGTGCAGAGAATGCCGTCATCACGAGCACCCAAAAGAATCCTGGAAGGACACCCGGGTGGGAGAAGGAGAGTGGGCAGGCCAAGGCTGCGATGGGAGGACGAAGTTGAGAGGGACGCAACCCGGCTGCTGCAGGCACAGGATTGGAGGATCGTGGCGGAAGACAGAAGGAATTGGAGGCGAAGATTGAAGGAGGCCAAAGCTCAATATGGGTTGTAAGACCATCGAAAGAAAGAAGACTTTTAAAAACAATGCTTTCAAAGATTCTCCGTCTTCTTGTTCCTCATGTCTGAGGATAGCGGCAGCCGTCTATGACCTTTTTAATGGTCTCCTATCTGGATCTGTCCCGAGTTGATCAGAGAGTATCCGTTATTGAAGATCCTGTCGCAGTCCTAATCTGGTTGGAAGTCTTCCTCGAGATCTCGTTCATTCGACGCTTCTGACGACGATAAGTTTTTCCAGACTATTCGACTCTTTTCTCATGATGTGGCCAAAATACTGTAGGACACGTCGCATACATAATGACGAGAGGCGATCCTTTATTTTGAGCTCGGCTTATGTTAGATGGACGTATTTGTTCTCATGGTATCCGGAGCATTCTGCACCAACACCACATCTCAAAGGCATCGATCCGTCGTCTTTCCGATTCTCCCAAGGTCCACGTTTCAACACTATACAAAAATATTGAGAAGATCAGTGTTTGGACGAGTCTCATTTTCGTGTTTTTTTTTTGTAATGGTGCAGTCTTCAAATATTATGATCTCAAATTTCATTTGAAAATGGGTATTTCTTTGCATTTGACCACAAAGTGTTCCGTGATTAGTCCAACAAAAACACCACCAGTGACCAGTGTGTTATTTTTGTGCTCATTTTGAGGACCAGAGTTGAAGGCCTTGACTCGGACCAGGGTTCTGTATTTTCGTTCCATTATTCTTCGGTCAAACACTTTTGGGTTTTTCTGTGACGTCCACGAAAACAAAATAACAGCGGTCAGCTGTCAGAAACATACATTTTTTATTCCTTCAAATTGATTGCTTTACTATTGCAAACTTCTCTTCAATTACGTACACATTTTTATTCAGATTTCAATTTATATTTTCCTTAATTTTATGACATTCACAATAAGTTTACGTCTTGTAAGTGACTTTTTAATTTTATGACATTCACAAGAAGTTTACGTATTGTAAGTGACTTTTTAATTTTATGACATTCACAAGAAGTTTACGTATTGTAAGTGACTTTTTAATTTTATGACATTCACAAGAAGTTTACGTCTTGTAAGAGACTTTTTAATTTTATGACATTCACAAGAAGTTTACGTATTGTAAGTGACTTTTTAATTTTATGACATTCACAAGAAGTTTACGTATTGTAAGTGACTTTTTAATTTTATGACATTCACAAGAAGTTTACGTCTTGTAAGAGACTTTTTAATTTTATGACATTCACAAGAAGTTTACGTCTTGTAAGAGACTTTTTAATTTTATGACATTCACAAGAAGTTTACGTCTTGTAAGTGACTTTTTAATTTTATGACATTCACAAGAAGTTTACGTGTTGTAAGTGACTTTTTAATTTTATGACATTCACAAGAAGTTTACGTCTTGTAAGAGACTTTTTAATTTTATGACATTCACAAGAAAAATTAATAAATAAGAAATAAATAAGTTACTGAAAAATCTGAAAATACTTTCTTTAAAAAACATTTTCTGTAATTTTGAAGATGTCAATATCTGAGGTCTTATTCAAAAGGGACAGCCCGTGAAACAAATGAAGAGTATTGTAATTTGTTTTATCAAACACTGTTTATTCCACTTTTTGTAACGGTATAACCCTACCGGTTTCAAGGTACACACCACATCATCAGAGGAGCATAAACAAGACTAATATTCTGTTCGAACTGGTACCGAGATACACGCTTCTAACGGTAAGCATTCGGGTTGAGGACTGGGGGTGGAGGGAGGGATGAGACAATCTCGGCGAGTAGCGGAGAGATTCTTGGGATATATGTGTTTGCGAGATGTTCACCTCGATGCACTGATTTAGAAATTTGTAGGGCCTCTAATCTGTCCAATTTATTTCCGTTACTACTGATATGTAAGAATTTGGCATCATCGATGGAAAATGTGTGGTTTTCACGGTGATAATGATTAGCCATTTCAGAATAAATTAGAGGATTTGTTAAGGCGGATTTGTGTTCACGAAATCTCTTTTCAAAAGCCCCCCACGCTTCTAACGGTAAGCATTCGGGCTGGGGACTAGGGGGGCTTTTGAAAAGAGATTTCGTGAACACGAATCCGCCTTAATAAATCCTCTAATTTATTCTGAAATGGCTAATCTTTGTCACCATTTACGACTTGTTGGCAATGGTGACATTTGTCACCAATGCCAACAAGTATTGTTTGTGCTCCCCTGAAGATGAGGTGAACGCCTTGAAACCGGTAGGGTTATACCGTTACATAAAGTGGAATAAACAGTGTTTGATAAAATAAATGACAATGTCTTTAAACCTCCACAATGTTAATGCCTTAACTATAAACAATATATGAAGGAAGAGTACTTGACAAGTTAGTTTATCTTGTTGCCAGTCTAAAAAGATTAATATTTCTATATCTCGAATAGTTGCCCGGAACATAAACCATATATTTTCGAAGATAATGGGATTAGATGTTGCTCTCGTCAGAAACTTGAAGACATAAGAAAATATCCTCGCATCGCTCCTCACGCATACAAGGTAGTATCTCAACATGCCTAGAAAAACCCTTGAAGGGTAGGAAC
The DNA here is from genome assembly GCA_949825065.1 of Odontocerum albicorne. Lineage (NCBI taxonomy): Eukaryota > Metazoa > Arthropoda > Insecta > Trichoptera > Odontoceridae > Odontocerum > Odontocerum albicorne. Next base: position 24,473,667 of record OX463862.1, on the reverse strand, counting down.
CGCACTCCCGTAAGTAGAGATATCTCATGATTTTGTTATGTATAATACGAGTACTTTCATCACCGTTTGAGAGTTATGTCTTTCCTGCGGGCTCCACACCAATGCTCCACATTTCAATTTGCTCGTACCAGAGCACTGTAGAGGGACCTGAAAATCTCTCCCATAAATGACTTAGACCCATGTCACAAATCCCAATAATCTATAAGCAGACACACAGTTGCTCCACGTGAGGTCCAAATTGTTAAAATGAATACCCATGTACTTGATTGATTTGGCGTTAGCCAAACCGGAAAGAATAGGATATAAAGGGATTCTACTCACGGTTGTGGTGTAGGTTCGTTGATGGCGTGGATAGCAGGATTCAGAGATCTTGGCTAACATCAGGTAACCTGTCGTGCACTTCTAGTGGTGGTCGCGGTTGGTCGGCGGTAACTCGGCCCAGGTTTCGGCGATGAAGCGCGTGCCGGCGACTTGGCTAGCCCGGATTTGAGGTCTTCTCCTGGCGATGGCGTACGAACAAGTGGAAGTGCAAGCCACGTTCTCCTCTCACGGTAACATCGACAGCCGGCGACAATAATCATATTCAATGTAGGTGACAATACCACCGCGCGGGGCCAGTCGCGGCGATAGGGAGGCCGACATGACAGGGCCGGCCCAACAAGACGATACTTCGCGTCACGCATCGGCGTGATCATCCTGGGGCGCCGGGAGGACCTCCCACGGGCCGCCGTGTTGAGGTCCACCACAAGTGTCACTCCATCGCTGCCCGGTATGGTGCGGGTGATGCGTCCGAGTCGCCACTTCAGTGCCGGCAGGTTGTCCTCCTTGATCAGGACGAGCTCTCCGATTTGAGGAGAGGAGGATGGTGAAAGCCATTTGGAGCGGGCTGGAAGGGTGTGGAGGTAGGAGTTAGGGACAGCCTCGATTCGTGTTAATGGTGTGGTAAATTCCTCAAAGGTCAAGTGCTGATCACCTACGATTCCATAAAGTAACTGTTTTGTGGATTTTATCTTCATTGACTGAAAGAAAGTTTGGGCTGAGTCGCTTTTGAGTTGAAGCGCATGGGTTGAGTTTGGGCTGAGTCGCTTTTGAGTTGAAGCGCATGGGTTGAGTTTGGGTTGAGTCGCTTTTGAGTTGAAGCGCATGGGCTGAGTTTGGGTTGAGTCGCTTTTGAGTTGAAACGCATGGGCTGAGTTTGGGTTGAGTCGCTTTTGAGTTGAAGCGCATGAGTTGGGAGAGCCGCAATTAAGGGCCGAGTTTGGGTTGGATTGCTTTTGAGTTGAAGCGCATGAGTTGGGAGAGCCGCAAGTAAGGGCTGAGTTTGGGTTGGATTGCTTTTGAGTTGAAGCGCATGAGTTGGGAGAGCCGCAATTAAGGGCTGAGTTTGGGTTGGATTGCTTTTGAGTTGAAGCGCATGAGTTGGGAGAGCCGCAAGTACGGGCTGAGTTTGGGTTGGATTGCTTTTGAGTTGAAGCGCATGAGTTGGGAGAGCCGCAATTAAGGGCTGAGTTTGGGTTGGATTGCTTTTGAGTTGAAGCGCATGAGTTGGGAGAGCCGCAATTAAGGGCTGAGTTTGGGTTGGATTGCTTTTGAGTTGAAGCGCATGAGTTGGGAGAGCCGCAATTAAGGGCTGAGTTTGGGTTGGATTGCTTTTGAGTTGAAGCGCATGAGTTGGGAGAGCCGCAATTAAGGGCTGAGTTTGGGTTGGATTGCTTTTGAGTTGAAGCGCATGAGTTGGGAGAGCCGCAATTAAGGGCTGAGTTTGGGTTGACAACAAGTCCCAGTAATGCACAGTCAAAGGTCGTGCCGAAGGCTATAGGCCTGCCGGGCCCCAAAGAGACCTCAGCACCATCCAAAAGTCATAATTGTGGGTCTTGTTGATTATTTTTTCGGGTTGGCGGCGGAGACCTATATCCTGTTTGTGACGAGCGCTGTGGAGATTCACGGGCCGATCGCCGCCGAGGCTGCTCTCGGGGTGACAATGGCCGAAAGTGGGCTGATGATTGCGTCGAAGATGACGTACCGGGGTGGTGAAGGGAAGTGTGATGCCTGTCACTCTTGCACTCCCGGCACGACCCCGTAGTTTCGCAATCATTTGCATTATGAGGTCCGAGGCAGCGTCGACAACGACCGCTCGCCGTGATGAAATCCCAACGACCTTGAACGGGCTGATTTTGATAATTTGGGCACGCCATTAGTCTGTGGCCCCTGGTGTTGCACCAAGGGCAGAAAGGACGGTCGGTCGTTGGGGTTGTGGTGGATGTTTGGGCCAAGTAAGCTAGTTGAGGAGACCGAATGGACCGAAATTGCTGTCTTTGTGGAGTACGAGCACGCTGCAGGGTGGATGACCGTCCGCCTGAGCCATAAAAGAGTGGTGAGGGCTGGTGAATGGGCTGATTAGATGTGTTGGCTCTTTCTGTTTCAACACAACGTGCATGTTCTTCAAGAAACGTGATTAAATGTTGAAGGGTAGGCAGACGTTCATCCGACCCGTGCCTACGTTCGAACAAAGAGCGGAGTTCACCTTTCAGTTTTCGTACCAGTATGGATACGAAAACGTAATCACACTCTTTAATGGGCAGATTTAAATTTTGTAGTGCTGATTGAGCTGAAACGAGGGGGTTTAAGAACAGCTGACGGATATCTGAGCGGGATGTGATAGTGGGAAGCTCCAACATGACATCCACAAACCGGTCGATGAGCACCCTGCGGTTTTCATAGCGCTTAGTCAGAATTGCTAAGGCCACCGCATAGCCCTCATTGGTGATCTTTAAGTGAGATATCATGCTAAGAGCCTCTCCACTAAGACTCGAAAAAAGGTAATGGAGCTTCACTGCATCGGAAAGATTGCCGATTTGGTCCGTCAAGCTCTTAAAAATGGCAATAAATGACGGCCAATCTTCCAATTTTGAAGAAAATTTAGGAAGCTCAATTTTGGGCAGAACGGAAGCGGGTATAGAAGATGTTGAGGGCTGAGAAGCCGATGCAGTCGGTTGTGAAGTGAAACTTGCTTTGGCGACAAGCATATCTGTGTAAGCATCGCATGCTGCACGATAGTTGTCGGTATATTGGGTTTCTGTCTTATCATCGAGATCAGTGGAATCCAATATCTGGTAATACACGTCATCCAGCCTACTTTTGACCTCATCTGATTTAGAGAAGCGACCCTCAAAGTCAGCAACGGAATACTTCGAGAAGTCACCTGAATTTATGGCAGATGCAATGTCTCTTAGTTGCGTTATTGCTCTGTGGCTCTCACGAAATTTTGCGGCTTGTGATTTTGACGGCATTTTTGTTTTTTGTAATAAAATAGAAAAACAAGCACAGAGAAGACACAAAAGAAGAAGTAGAAAAGGCAGATAATATTATGGGCAAGCTGAGAAAGAACGTGGTTAGAGTTTGAGATCTTAAAATTTGAATTTTTAAAAAAAATAAAGTATTTTGTAATAAAGAAAACAAGTAGCAAAGATAAAAATGTAAGAAGAAAAGGCAGATAATTATGGGCAATCTGAGAAAGGATGGCAATAGCTGAGATTTAAAATTAATAGCAATTTGAAAAAGAATACTAATGTTGTAATAAAGACGAAACTAGCAAAGATCAAAATCTAAGAAGAAGAAGCAAAGGCATATAAAATTATTAGCAAGCTGAGAAAGAACGTGGTTAGAGGTTGAGATTTTAAAATTTTAATTTGAAAAAAAATAAAGTATTTTGTAATAAAGAAAAAAAGTAGCAAAGATAAAAATGTAAGAAGAAAAGGCAGATAATTATGGGCAATCTGAGAAAGGATGGCAATAGCTGAGATTTAAAATTAATAGCAATTTGAAAAAGAATACTAATGTTGTAATAAAGACGAAACTAGCAAAGATCAAAATCTAAGGAGAAGAAGAAAAGGCATATAAGATTATTAGCAAGCTGAGAAAGAACGTGGTTAGAGGTTGAGATTTTAAAATTTGAATTTGAAAAAAAATAAAGTATTTTGTAATAAAGAGAAAAAGTAGCAAAGATAAAAATGTAAGAAGAAAAGGCAGATAATTATGGGCAATCTGAGAAAGGATGGCAATCGCTGAGATTTAAAATTAATAGCAATTTGAAAAAGAATACTAATGTTGTAATAAAGACGAAACTAGCAAAGATCAAAATCTAAGAAGAAGAAAAAAAGGCATATAAAATTATTAGCAAGCTGAGAAAGAACGTGGTTAGAGTTTGAGATCTTAAAATTTGAATTTGAAAAAAAATAAAGTATTTTGTAATAAAGAAAAGTAGCAAAGATAAAAATGTAAGAAGAAAAGGCAGATAATTATGGGCAATCTGAGAAAGGATGGCAATAGCTGAGATTTAAAATTAATAGCAATTTGAAAAAGAATACTAATGTTGTAATAAAGACGAAACTAGCAAAGATCAAAATCTAAGGAGAAGAAGAAAAGGCATATAAGATTATTAGCAAGCTGAGAAAGAACGTGGTTAGAGGTTGAGATTTTAAAATTTGAATTTGAAAAAAAATAAAGTATTTTGTAATAAAGAGAAAAAGTAGCAAAGATAAAAATGTAAGAAGAAAAGGCAGATAATTATGGGCAATCTGAGAAAGGATGGCAATAGCTGAGATTTAAAATTAATAGCAATTTGAAAAAGAATACTAATGTTGTAATAAAGACGAAACTAGCAAAGATCAAAATCTAAGAAGAAGAAGAAAAGGCATATAAAATTATTAGCAAGCTGAGAAAGAACGTGGTTAGAGTTTGAGATCTTAAAATTTGAATTTGAAAAAAAATAAAGTATTTTGTAATAAAGAAAAGTAGCAAAGATAAAAATGTAAGAAGAAAAGGCAGATAATTATGGGCAATCTGAGAAAGGATGGCAATCGCTGAGATTTAAAATTAATAGCAATTTGAAAAAGAATACTAATGTTGTAATAAAGACGAAACTAGCAAAGATCAAAATCTAAGAAGAAGAAGAAAAGGCATATAAAATTATTAGCAAGCTGAGAAAGAACGTGGTTAGAGGTTGAGATTTTAAAATTTGAATTTGAAAAAAAATAAAGTATTTTGTAATAAAGAAAAAAGTAGCAAAGATAAAAATGTAAGAAGAAAAGGCAGATAATTATGGGCAATCTGAGAAAGGATGGCAATAGCTGAGATTTAAAATTAATAGCAATTTGAAAAAGTGAATAATACTGGAAAAAATTTAAAAACTTAATATTTTATAATTTACTATAATAAATAGTTCGTGTTCAAAAACTGGGATGCTTCCCCCAAAGATATTTAGAATAAATTGTTATTTGCGCGCGTTATCAAAGAGAACATCGTTAGTAATTTAATAAATGCATTCACAATTCGATAAAGTCAAATTGCAACAACAATTGTTTCCTGTTAATTTTTAAAATATACCGATGGTAATTCGGTCTAAAAATAGACAAAACATGTTACTTATTTGAATATAACTCGGTGATTTAAATATTCTTTGAATTGAATCAAATTAATATGTACCCGCAATAATTTATTTAGTTTGAAATGAATAATGGATTATTAGAATTTACAAACAACATGATACACGAATTCAACACCTGTATATTCGCTTTGTGATGACACAAACTTTGAGGAATTTTTTTTCTTTGAAAGGAGAAATGTTTTTGACTTTGAAATGATTTTGAATCGGATTATTAAAAGGCGGCTGTAATTGATTTAGCTTGAGATAGTGGTTCAGTGGACTGTTTTTTCATGGCTATGGTAACGGATTCGAAGGACCATATGATTTGGCGTTAGCCAAACCGGAAAGAATAGGATATAAAGGGATTCTACTCACGGTTGTGGTGTAGGTTCGTTGATGGCGTGGATAGCAGGATTCAGAGATCTTGGCTAACATCAGGTAACCTGTCGTGCACTTCTAGTGGTGGTCGCGGTTGGTCGGCGGTAACTCGGCCCAGGTTTCGGCGATGAAGCGCGTGCCGGCGACTTGGCTAGCCCGGATTTGAGGTCTTCTCCTGGCGATGGCGTACGAACAAGTGGAAGTGCAAGCCACGTTCTCCTCTCACGGTAACATCGACAGCCGGCGACAATAATCATATTCAATGTAGGTGACAATACCACCGCGCGGGGCCAGTCGCGGCGATAGGGAGGCCGACATGACAGGGCCGGCCCAACAAGACGATACTTCGCGTCACGCATCGGCGTGATCAAACTCTCTGAGTCATAAGATCGTTCAGAGTCTATATACAGTATTCATTGAGCGTAAGAATCTATAAGAAGAAGATATAACTCATTGAGCGTAAGAATCTATAAGAAGAAGATATAACTCATTGAACGTAAGAAGTGATCTGCGTCTCCTGGTATACGTTGTCAGACTCGTTCGAGGAATTGTGAGTTGTTCAGCATTACTCCAAAGATTAACGTTAAATGTTCCTAACAATTACACTAGACTGCGCCGGCAAGAACTGTTCCCAACAACATACGCAAGAACGGGGCTTCCAGTCGCTATGCCTGTTGGAACGGTCTTAACTCTTTTGAACGGGACTGCTTCGGATATTGACATATTTCATATAACATTACCACAAGCAAAGTAAAATTCTCTTCTATGAGTGGGGGCATTAGAAAGCACTCATCAACGTATTTCTTTCAATATACCATATGTGTGTATGTGTATGCATATATGTGTTTATATGTGTGTATATATGTATGCATACGAGCATTTGGCGAAGAAAAAAGTGATCTTCCATCATGACAACGCATCGGCTCACACCTCCGCCGTCGCCACGGCCAAATTGGTAGAATTAGGCTACGAACTGCTGCCCCATCCACCGTATTCTCCGGATTTGGCCCCGTGCGACTTCTTTTTGTTTCCAAATTTGAAAAAGTCACTCGCCGGGCAGAAATTTGAGTCGAATGAGGAGGTTATCGCCGCCACGGAGGCCTACTTTGCAGACCTCCAGAAAACGTATTTTTCAGACGGGTTAAAGAAGTTGGAGCATCGCTGGGTCAAGTGTATCGAACTCAAAGGAGATTATGTTGAGAAATAAATCGACACTTTTCCAAAATTTTTGTTATTCTTTTGTAGGCTAAGTACTTATCGGACCACCCTCGTATGTTTACAAAAATTAAAAGCTAAAATATTGTATTTTTCAATAATAATTGGGTTTAGAATGTATTGAGAAAATAAATATATATTAAAACATCATTACTTTAGAAAAAGACAAAAAGTAACATTTCGAAATATTGAAATGAAAAATTGATTTGACCTCACTCCCAAATAGTATTCAAGTTCAAGGTGCGAGCTAGTAATTAACAACAAGATAATTCAACAAGTGGTGTTTTTCTTTTATCTTGGAGTGAACATTAATAATCATAATAACTTACATAATGAACTAACTTAGTTAGTATCCGAATGCTTCAAAGATAGTTTATGGAGAAATAAGTAAATGGTAACAGAAAGTATAGTGAAGGTCTATAGCCGTGGTCCCCAACCTATGGGCCGCGGCCCGGTACCGGGCCGTGGGCCAATTGGTACTGGGCCGCGCAAGGGCCTGCTTAAAAATCAAAATTACTTTTGAAAAATCGAACATACCCAATAAAACTTAATTATTGCTTAAAATAATTATTCCGTTGAAAACCCCTTCACGCTAAGTTACCCCCGACCTTCCGACAATACCTTCGAAATAAAACAACACCACACTACCATATGCATGCCGCATGCGGAGTTGTCCTTGATTCCGAAGGCGGTCTTGCCGTAACTTAAACAAGGCAAATACTATATATTTTATATACTTAATATATACATAAGATGTCAAAAGTCGTCCTCTGTCGAAGATCGAGTCGAGACGTCTATCGATTGCGATTTGAGATCTTATCAATACTTAAAAAAGTGAAAATCGGGATATATACTCGTACTTAACTGTTGGAAGCTTCCTTATAGGTACGAGCTGTACGGGACGTGGCTCTTCCATTTCAATATGTGTCTAAATAATAATGTACCGGGAGTCTGGTCTGGCAGAGACAATATAAAAACCTTTTTTATCAGTGACGCTGTAGCTTTGGTGGAGAGAAGGTGTGTGTCGTTCTTCTCTCTCTTTACCGGTACTTCCTCATGTTTAACAGTGCTTAGTGTACGTGTATATACTGTTTGCTCAAATTTAGCCCACAAAATCGTAAAAATGAATACGAAACAGACGTCGTTAGAAAGATTCCTCGGGAAAAAGAAAAGGCCCAGTGAAGAGTCTGAAGAAGCGCCTTCAACATCAAAGAGATATATCCCATTTAAGAGAAAATACCAGGAGTCCTACTTGAAATATGGATTTATCGGGACAGGTGATTCCCACACACCAATCCCGCTCTGCTTAGTTTGCGGCGACAAGCTCTCTAATGAGGCAATGAAACCTTCAAAACTGCTTCGCCACTTAAAAACCAAGCACCCTGGATTAAAAGACAAGCCTCTGGAGTATTTTGAAAGAATGAAACGGGAATACGAAGGACAGAAGAAATTTATGAGGGCCACCACATCAATAAATGATAATGCATTGAGAGCATCATATTTGGTGGCAAACCGTATTGCTAAGGCTAAAAAGCCATTCAATATCGGGGAAGAATTGATCTTGCCCTCCACTAAAGATATTTGCCGTGAACTTCTAGGAGAGGCTGCTGTGGAAAAGATAGCACATGTGCCTTTGTCGGCTAGCACTGTGACTAGGCGCATTGAGGAAATAGCCGAAGACATTTAGACACAATTGTTGAAGAGGGTTAATACATCACCGTGGTACGCACTCCAGGTCGACGAATCTACAGATATCGACAACAAGGCAATACTACTTGTTTATGTGCGATATCTATATGAGGAGGATGTGCATGAGGATGTGTTATGTGCACTATCTTTGCCAACCAACACCACAGGAGCAGAACTGTTCAAGGCACTGGATGGTTATATATCAGGAAAACTAAAATGGTCCTTTTGTGTTGGCATATGCACAGACGGAGCTGCTGCCATGACCGGTCGACTGTCTGGTTTAGCTGCTCGGATTAAAGAGGTTGCACCTGAGAGTGAATCTACGCATTGTATCATTCATAGGGAAATGCTTGCAAGCCGAAAAATTTCACCGGAATTCAACAGCGTATTGAATGATGTCGTTAAAGTTATTAACCACATCAAAGCACACGCCCTTAACTCGCGCCTGTTTGAGCAACTTTGTGAGGAGATGGACGCAGAGCACAAATGCTTTCTCTTACACACAGAAATAAGATGGTTATCCAGAGGGAAATCGCTAACCAGAGTATTTGAATTACGAGAGCCATTGCAAAAATTTCTCGCAGAAAAGAAGTCACCGCTGGCAGCACATTTCAATGACAAGGCATGGGTTGCAAAACTGGCTTACCTGTGTGACGTATTCAGCCTGCTCAATGAACTTAATCTGTCCCTTCAGGGTAAAATGACAACTGTTTTCAAGTTGGCAGACAAAGTAGCTGCATTTAAAGCCAAACTGGAGTTGTGGGAACGACGCGTGAACAGAGGCATTTTGGACATGTTTCAGACATTGGCGGGGATTTTAGGCGAGACTGAGCCAGAGCATTCATTCTCCCAGTTGGTGCAAGATCACCTGTCTTTACTTTTAAAAGAGTTTGAGCGCTACTTCCCAACCACAAAAGACCCACGAACTGGCAAGGAATGGATCCGGGACCCATTTATCAATAAACCACGCGAATATAGCATGCCTGCGAAAGAAGAAGATCAACTGCTGGATATTGCAAATGACGGCAGCCTTAAAACTATGTTCGAGACAACAACTCTGCCGGTGTTCTGGATTAGAGTCATGGCGGAATACCCTGAGATTGCCACCACAGCACTAAAATCCCTATTGCCATTTCCGACATCCTATCTATGTGAAGCGGGGTTTTCTGCAGTGACAGCAACCAAAACAAAACAAAGAAATAAAGTGGACATAAGCAAGACACTTCGGGTGTCACAATCTTCTATTACCCCCAGATGGAACCATCTCGTTTCAATGAAGCAAGCTCAGGGTTCTCATTGATTTAGCATTAAGTTAAAATATTAAATCTGTTTTTATTCATTTTTAAGGGGTAACTGTATTTTATTTTTAAGGCATGTTTAAACACGATTCAATTAAAAATATTAAATCAAAACACATAAAACTTCAACATCAAAACTTTTAAAGAAAATAGATAAATAACTTTCAAGTTAATATATCTGCAAGATATCAGAATAACATTAAAATCCCGATATTAAATCCTAAGCATTCTCAAAATTATTTTCTCTATCTTGGAAAAAATACTTTCAACCTTCCGTTGAACCTTAAAAATATTGAAATACCCATGAATCCAAAAGAAAATTAAAAAATTATCTGAAACTGAATAATCCTTCATTGTTATTATAAATTTTTTCTTCATTTTTCCCACAAACCTTGTGTTTGCTCTACTATTATTTGTCACTATAACTTATGTACCACAGTTGTAAATTTTATTATAATATATTGTACAAATATATTGTTATTAAATTTAAAAAAAAACTACATTCAATGTGTACCCCCCCACCCCCAGTGGGCCGCGGTAAAATTATGAAACGTTGACCGGTCCGCGGCGACAAAAAGGTTGGGGACCACTGGTCTATAGCATAAAACATTAGTTAGACCTCTAATGTCGAATGCTATTGAAACAGGGTGCGTTTTATGTTTCAGACCGATGTTTTTTTTTAATAACTTATAAATGAAACACAATTTTATAATTTATGTTTAATTGATTGATCATATGGTCTTTATTATTATGTATGAAATATAATGTCGGTCAAGTGGGCGCCTCTGGCCGTGACGCAAACGCGAGCTCTTTCAAGCATATTTTTCATAACATTCTCGCAGATTTCTGGTATTATTTCAGCAATTTCTTTTCGAATGCTGTCCTTAAGCATCGGAGTTGTTGTTGGTTTGTTAGTGTACACCTTTCCCTTCAAGTACTTCCATAGAAAATAATCGGGGGTGATCAAATCAGGGGATCGTGGGGGCCAGTCGATATCACCACTTTTTGATATTATTCGTCCGGGAAAAGTTTCTCGCGAAATTTGCATCGTAGCACGAGCTGTGTGTGATGTGGCACCGTCCTGTTGGAACCACATGTGCTGTAGGCCCAATTGATCCAACTCGGGTACAAGAAAGTTTACCAACATGTCACGATAGCGATCACCAGTAACTGTTACAGCATTGCCTCTAGCATCCTCAAAGAAATATGGCCCAACGATGCCGACGGCCCAAATGGCGCACCATACAGTCACTCTACGAGGTGTAATGGTCGTTGGTGTATCAATTGAGGATGTTCAGTGCCCCAATAGCGGCTATTCTGTTTGTTAACAAAGCCAGCCAAGTCGAAATGTGCCTCATCGCTCATGATGATTTTTTGCCACAAATGGTGGTCGTCTATACCGACCTGTAAAATCCGAGCACTCCAATTTTGCCACCGTTTATTGCCATTTTATTAATGTGAAGGAAAAGCGTGCTTTGCGAAGAATATCTGATTTTACAATATATCCAATATAACGGGGTATTATGACAAGGTTTTGCTGTTGCAGGTCCTGTGGTATAGCATCTAAGCGTTATATATAAGGGTGGGATGTGCAGCTTTCAGAAACAGTTTAGTGCCGTTTGATCCCATCACCAACGTGATCATACCATCTTAATCGCCTCCCCTCCATCTTGCTGTTGATGTCTGAAACACCTAGGCTTCCACGAATGCGTGCACAAATGCACAAAATATTTGAAAACCATTAAACTTAAGTTTTACGAAATGTAGGATTAAACACTCGTTACATGTTTGCCAAGTTTATATTTGATCGATACACGATTGGAGAAGCAATTGTTCTCCATCTAAAGTGAAAACTATGAAAACTTAGAAAAATGGCTACATGAGAAATATCTCGATGTATCTCATGTTTTATCGTGAATTGAACCCGAAACTCCTGCGTGAAAAACAAGCGTCTTACCAACTAGACAACGAAGGTCATCTAAAAGGAACATGACGTAATGTATGTATTTTTAACTCGTTAATTTGATAACGTTTTCCAAATATCATAGATTTAAAATAGCCCAAGTAATCATGATACATTATGATTAATGATATCTGAAAGTATTTAAAAAAAAAAGGACGTTAATATAGAATATTTCACTGTTTATTAATTCCAGGATCTAAAATCAATTAATTATACGAAAATACAATAAATATTGATTTATTGCAGAATAAAAGCCAGAGTATGACAACATTACAGGACCTCCCGTGCCGAGTAGCATAGCAATTAATCTCTTTGCATCTTCCTTTTATATTGATCACCTAACGAAAAAACGTTAAAAAAAATAAAACAAGTTAATTGGTAAATATTAATTTGACGATAATTTTTAATAATGACTAAGCTAGAAATGATTTATAAGAAGAAAATGCTAAGAAGATGCTATGGCAGGGTTCCTTCATAGAGTCGAAATAAAAAGTCGTTAACTTGGACAAAGTCTTTATCATGGACAGGACTGGTTGTGGCTCTGATAAAAAGGGACTCGCTAAGGGATTATCAAGAGATTTATATAGCTATGTGATCTTGTTATAAAACGCTTCTAGCCAACGACGAATATGAGATGGTCGAGTTCCTTTATAGAGTTGAAATAGAGAGTCGTTAACTTGGACAAAGTCCTTATCGTGGACAGAACTTATCGAGGTTCTGATAAGAAGTAACTCACTAAGGGATTACATGGAGGTCAACGAGCATGCTAATTGGACGGTAGTTTTTAAGATCCTCTTGATCGCCTTTCTTATGGAGAAGTATTACAGTTGCAGATTTCCAATCTTCTGGAATGTCTTTTTCTTGAAGGCACTTGTTGAAAGGTGTTGATAAGATGGTATCCACTACTCGACCTGTTTGTTTAAGGACATCAATGGACAAACCGTCGGTATCAGTGGCCTTACCGGATTTCATTCCGTTGATTGCGTATCTGATTTCTCCTGGTAAGATCATTGGGATATTTTCATCGTCAGTTGTTTCCAGATTCAGATTTGTATCTGGTACAGTTACAGTATCTGTATCGGCATATAGTTCTTTATAAAATTCTTTCGCTCTCTTCAGGATAAGGTCTCGTTGCTTAGTTATAGTATTCCGAGATCCAAAGACGAATTGGTAAAGCCAAGGCATCTATAACAAGACTGACAAAAACATGGATTAACCGGTCTATACTCAAAATAACCTAAGTCCGTCTGGTTAAGTTTCCAGTATTCTTCATAGCACTGTATGGAGTGGAAACATAACCGATGAGAAAGAACCAAACAGACATGGTTGATGCCTTCGAGATGTGGCGTTAAAGGTAGATGCTCCGTATCTCATGGACTGCAAGGCCCCTAATGTCTCTATCATCCGAGAATAGGAAATAATCTAAAGACTTTCGTCAACATGCAGAAAACGAATCATTACACAATTAAGGCATGTTAACCCATATCTTGGCAAAGTTCAATTTATCTAAACATTAACGTTTTTCTTTGGTGATGCCTTGTTATATAGTAAATTATGAAGTAAAGTTGAGAAAAAAAATCACAACTTTTCCTTATAGTTTTTTTTTGTATGTAACACCCACGTTACATTGCCAAAATATAATTTTATATAAAACACAAAAAGGGCTATAAAATGATTCTATAATCTAAAACAAGAACAATATTTACATAGCTGAATTATCAACAAATAAAATGGTTTGAATAAAATTTTCTCTTCATGTAGTGATTAATAAGATATTTAGATTATTTACCCCAATTTTCAAAACGCGCCCACGCTGTCCAGACGTGTTGACCCGATTTCGTTTGAAAGCTTGTAGCGTTGTCAATATTTATCACCAGATGATACCACTGCACACAATAGTGCATGTATAGTATTTAAATGTGTTGCCATATTTGAAATTACGTTACAGTTTCTGGATTTAAAAAAAAACATCCCTAAATTAGTGTAACATCTGTGTTACAATGCCATGATAAGGGTTAATTACTTTAATTAGTTTATTATTATTTTTTAAAATAAGCAAATTTAGAAGGGGGAGTTTAAGGACCATTTTTATTCCGGTTTCTCTTAAATTAGGTATGTGGTCTTAAATCATGAGGACTGCCTCTCTTAAGATATTGACTCTCACCTATCATTTTATCTTTTAAGAAGTCTTCTTGGAAGAAGATTGCAAAATGGATATTTCATGCACTGTCTCGTTGAAACTCTTGGGTTGATCATTCTTTCTACATGGCCTCGCCAGGTGCCTTTTGCTGTTTTCTTACAATATCGTTTTCTTAATATATTTCTCGGAAGTTTCAACTATACCTAAGTGTTTAATCTGCAATGGCTCTTCGGAGATTTTCATTTAACCCTTCCTTCCCTGTGATGTGTAACTAGTACACATTGCTTCTAAACACTTTAATATCTCTATAAATATAATAAATACTGGGTTCAGATTTTAAATATTCCTCCGTAATACATTTACGCATTGTATGAAAAAAATAATATTAATAATAATTAGCATTTATCGGCCACATCAGAGATATTTTGTGAAAATCGGGAATAAATTCACCAATGCAATCAAACGTGCGCCAGTGTGTGACGTAGGCCTATTCATTCTAAAAAACCGCTATAGGTGAGGAAGCGACGCTATTCACGTCTCACTCTCACTCTACTTCGGTATATGGGAACGCAAGAAAAATTATCTCAGTTCGCTCGCTTCTCTCGCTTCAGTAGCTCGCGGGCATCCATTTGAGGTGGTCTCTTCGCCCGTTTTGTAAACGTCGGCCGATGTTTTTGTTGCTTTCCAGACCACATAATTTAGACATCCAGAGACAGCAATGGTTTTATTTACTTGGCTTCTTATTCCATTATGGAGATCATTGTTGAAGTGCGAATTGACACCAAGATATTTGAATTTTCAGTTCAATAGGTCTGTCATCAATCAGGACCCTTTCGGTTTATATAAATATTTTTAATTGTTTTCAAAATATTTATGAATTATTCGTATTCCAACTAACAGTTGTATTTTCAATCAAACAATCTAACTTGTGTATACATGTATATATCTTCTATTCTATGGTACTTCCACTGGCCTTGCTAAAGCCAGGTTTCCGTTCCACTTTAAAGAAAACCGATAAATTATTCTTGAAACAATAACATTCATAAATAGATATTGCATCTCCTCTATAGAAAAAATCAGTAAATTGAATGATTTATATGTTGATTGATGATAAAATATCGAAGAATACACAAGAGTAATGGAATATGTGTGTATTTTATCGTGAAAATATTTCATGTCAGCTCTCGTCATTATCATCACCATCACCATACCATATCCCTATTAGAGTGGACAGATAGACAAAGTTGAGTATCATCATCATCATCAGCATTGTCAACCAGGGTCGATCCACTGCTAGATAAAGGTCTCCCAAAGTTGACTCCATATAGTTCGGTTTTTTGCTCGTTGATGCCATGCGATGCTGCCATGCTTCCTGATTTCATCTATCCAGCGTACCTTCGATCTTCTTCTGGGCCTCTTTATGCATCTTGGGTAACATTAGATTACTTCGGATGTCCGTCGGGAGTCTGACATTCTTGCTACGTGTCCTGTCCATTGCCACTTCATTCTTTTGCACACCTTTATAACGTATTCTACCTTTGTTATATTGCGAATCCAGGTGTTTCGTTTACGGTCTCTTTTAGTATATCCCAACATGCATCTCTCCATGCCCCTTTGTGCGGTCTGGAGCTTTTGTGTATTCTTTACTGTAAGCGTCCATGTCTCGCAGCCATATGTAAGTACCGGGAGAATACACTGGTTATAGACTCTTCGCTTCAATGATATTGGGAGCTTACTTTTGAAGATGTTGTTCAAACGTCCAAATGAGCTCCACGTTAGTTTTATCCTTCGTGCTATTTCCTCCGATATGCCACCTACAAAGGAAATAAGTTGGCCCAGATACACATATTCCTGGACAAGTTCTAGCGGCTTTCAATCTACGTTTATTGGTTTTAGGGTAGCAAAGCTGTTCATCATATATTTGGTTTTTTATATATTCATTTTTATACTAGCTTCTTTGCTGACCTCTGCCAATTCTTGCAGTTGGTGCTGAAGATCATTCGGGTTTTGTGAGAATATAACTATATCGTCTGCAAATCTCAAATGGCTCAGGTATTTTCCATCAATTGATGGAAAGTTGAGTATATGTAGCATATATATTTATATAACATTTAATTGCATAATTTGGCGGACTTCTTGTTAGGTAACGATGTCTTCTTGTTAGGTAGCGATGTCTTCTTATTAGGTAGCGATGTCTTCTTGTTAGGTAGCGATGTCTTGTTAGGTAGCGATGCCTTCTTGTTAGGTAGCGATGTCTTGTTAGGTAGCGATGTCTTCTTGTTAGGTAGCGATGTCTTGTTAGGTAGCGATGTCTTCTTGTCAGGTAGCGATGTCTTCTTGTTAGGTAGCGATGTCTTGTTAGTTAGCGATGTCTTCTTGTTAGGTAGCGATGTCTTCTTGTTAGGTAGCGATGTCTTGTTAGTTAGCGATGTCTTCTTGTTAGGTAGCGATGTCTTGTTAGTTAGCGATGTCTTCTTGTTAGGTAGCGATGTCTTCCTACGAACTAGACAAATGTTAATTAAAAAAAATTTACACGGTGCGCAAAAAATATTAAAACGGTTATTCATCTTCATTATGATAAATGTATGAACATGTACACATTAAAAATATTAAAACGGTTATTCATCTTTATTATGATAAATGTATGAACATGTACACATTAAAAATATTAAAACGGTTATTCATCTTTATTATGATAAATGTATGAACATGTACACATTAAAAATAAAAGTGAAATATAACTTATCAGAGGAAAAAGAAAGCGATGGTGGAGAGGAAAGAAAAATCGGGAATGAAACACGTTAAAATACTGAATACTTTCAGTCGTTTTTTAAAACATGTCAATGACGGAGCGAGTATAACATGAATTGAAAACTGGTTTCAGAGTTTCACTGCATGGAAAGTAAACAACAAGGTAAAAAAATAATAGCGGTGAACTGGGGAAGCCAATGAACAATCTCTGCTTGAGCGTAACGCAAGTTCATAATCGGAAAGACGTTGAATATTCTCGGCGAGATGTAAGGGGGCGGCGAGATAGTTAAGGATATTATGCAATAGTGATGATATTTGAATTTTGCGTCTATTTATCACATTCAAACTATTGAGTTTGAATGTGATATGAAGTGATAAGCTCATACTTTTTCAGGTCAAAAAGTGAACATCGAAGAAATATTTTGAAGACTGTAATTTGTCCAACTGTTCCTCCGTAAAAATCAAATAACAGACGTCCGCATAGTCCGGACTCGGAAAGAGCAAAGATAGCACTTTGCAACAATTTAAGGGAATCTTTAAGGATCCTAAACACAATATGAAACTTCTGTGCCTTCAAGACCACTTATTGTATTGTATTGTATTACACTTTCATTGCATACAGTAGGTTTATTGTCATGTGGCAACATCTTCCAGCCAACCAGAAAGGTGATAAAGAGGTCTTAAGAGAAAACCAGAATGTAAACTTTTTAAAACAAATGGGTTTCAACGGGAATCAAACCAGTAACCTTCAGGCTGGGAGACAAGCGACTTAATCACTAGGACAAGAGGTCATCTCAGAGACATTTTAAAAATATTTTAAATAAATAAATATAGGTTTATTGACAGCAACATAGTACGTACAAAATATATTTAAATAACACTTCTAAAACACATAAATTGCAGATAATACATTAAATACAGAAGCTATCAAAAGGTCTGGTCTCATCAAATAACATCGCCTTGGTCAAAATACACCCCACCAATATAGGGCGAACCCAGCCACGGGGACACCAGATGTTTTTCAGCCCACACTCTTGAACACGTAGAACAAGAATTAAAAAAAAACACAGAAAAAAAATAGATGACAAAAAAAAATACGTTCAAGAGAGAAAACATTAAAAGGTCAGGGCTCATCCCACAAACATTCCCCGGCCGAGATACACCCCACCAATGTAGGGCGAGCCCGACCGCAAGGGCATCGGGGGGCTTCCATCCCACACCCCCGCATATCTAGATGAAAGAATAAATAAAAAAACGTATGGCAGAAAACAAAATAAAAAGTAAACCCACATATACTACCTCAGGTTAACAACTGTCAGCAAGAACGAAAAAAAGAAAAGCCTCAAAGGAGTCCAAATTTTACAAAATGACAAATGGGAAGTGAAATAGTTGAGACAAAATTGAAATAGTTAGGCAGTAATACATTGAAATAGTTAAGCAGTTTTAAAAGAATTAATGAGAAGATAACGCACCAACACTTATGCACAATCCCCGATTCACCACCAGCGAAAAGAGAGAAAAGAAAGACAAAAAAAGCAAACAAGAGATCCATTAACCACTGAGAAACCCATTAACCACCCAGAAGATAACTTTTAAACTATTGTGTGACATTTTTATCTAAATGACTACAAAATGACATAATTGAAATTGCCATGAATACCATAACATACTCGTAAATATGAGTTTTCCCTATGTTAGTGCTTGAAAGATCACTAAGGAAATATCAGTGCATACGACTGAAAATTGTCATATTTTATATCTGATTACCCCTATGTGTGCTATGTCACTTATTTAAAACCTTTGTAGAGTCCACGTGGCGTAAGGATAGAATGTGTGACTTTAATGTACTATAGCGTAGGTACACAGAACGTGTGATTGTGTTAGTCAGCTCCTGTGTGCTGATTGGTCTGTTTTTACGAGGGTCATCCAGAAACTAAAGTTACAAGGGCTCCTGAGGCTGGGGTAATTTTTTTGTTTCGAAGTTGGTGCACCTGCCTGGTGTAGGGGGGATCCTAACGGTCAGTTTGTTTGGTCCCGCGTGTTTGTCAATCACAGTAAATTCTTCCGATGGAGAGGTCGTCGCGCGCTCCCGCCAACTCTCGTCCGTGCGAGACACGCGCGGTCATCCGTTTTTTGACTTTGCAGAACAATACCGCCGCGAATGTCCATCGAAAGCTCGTGAAAGTTTATGGTAGTGATGTGATGAGTCAACAACATGTCACAAAGTGGGTTATGTTGTTCAGAGAAGGCCGTACTGATACTCACGACGAGGCAAGGCAGTGATTTCTGACGAATTTGTGCAAAAAATTGAAGAATAAGTTCGAAATGACCGCCGTGTGACGCTTGACGACCTTTACGAAGAATTTCCTGACATTTTTCGAAGTCTCTTTGGTAATATTGTGTCGGAAAAAACTTGGTTACAAGAAGTTGTGTGCGAGATGGGTGCCCAGAATACTCACACCAGAGCACCGTCAAAATCGCGTGACGGCCGCGCGTGAATTTTTGGATCGTTTTGCACAGGAGGGAGAAGCTTTTCTGAACTCTATCATGACAGGGGATGAGATGTGGGTATGTCACTACACCTCAATAATTTTTCGAAGATCAGGAGGTCGAAGAAGCTGTGAAGAAGTGGCTGAAAGAGCTGGCGGCGGAGGTCTATGACACTTGCATACAAAAGCTGGTGCCCCGACTACAGAAATGTCTCGATCTCGACGGCGATTACGTTGAAAAATAGTTAAATATATTTGTAAAGTATCCTGTGAATTTCAATTGAATATAAGCATTTTCGATCCTACTTAAATGTTGTAACCTTACTTTCTGGATGACCCTCGTAGTATTAGTATGTCATCGTGTCAAAAAAATAGTGTCACCATGATTTATAGTAATAATTCAGCGCGAGGTTTGTTTATTATTTTTTTATTTCTGTGTATGTTATATGTACTTATTGTTACATACTATTTATATCTTTTTAAACTATTTTAACTTTTTTTAGAACATCGATGTTTTGGATCTTATCGCTCAAAGGCTACGGGAATATCCGTCTCAAAGGCTACGGGAATATCCGTCTCAAAGGCTACGGGAATATCACAAAGTTTCATAAAATTCGTTGTATATTCCAATAAAAACAGTGTGAAAGAAGAAGATACATGTTACCTTTTAAAGTTTTTTAGCAGAATTGTTAACATTATTGTGCTTGTATTTTCATGTTCAATGGACCCTGTAAGGTTACCACTATGAGGTATTTAAAACACTTGTATTGTATTCCACTTTCATTGTATACATTTTCTTATACTTCATTACATATTCCATCATACTGGCGGGCTTATAGCCATGTGGTAATGTCTTCCAATCAATCAGAAAGATGTTAAAAAGGTATTAAGTGAAAACCAGACTGGAATCCTTTTTTTTAAACTTGGTTTCAACGTAAATCGAACCTCCAACCTCCGGGTTGAAAGACAAGCGTCTCACCAACTATGCCACGGAGGTCGTCTTACAATACTTAAGTGAGTCGATGACCTGAATGTGGTATTTGTGACATTTTAGTAATAGGGTTCACCAATGATAAATGAGGAGGTAATATTAAAAAAGAACATGCCCACCAAATCAGAATGTTGGGAAATCGCAAAAAAAACTGTTTGCATTAAAAATATATGACATAATAATTCATTGCAAAAATATCTAAAGTCTTTAAAATCGCTTAAGGTGACTTAATTTGTTGTTTAAAATCGAATCATAATAATTAAAATAGTTATTCTAGTTTAAAATATGGACATCCTTCCTTTTTGTAAGAACAATTCTACTTTAATCTTTTTTTATTGAACAAGTTTTGGGACATGATGTTTTTTGTTGTATTTCAAAAATATTATACAAAAAATAATTGGGTAGAGTAATTTATTTTAATTTTAATCAAATAAAATAAGTAAAGTGTTACAAAATATTAGTATAAAACTATAAATATATGTAGGTAGATAAAGCTGTATAATGCTAGACATTACACCGCACGTACGATTTAAAACTGACAGTTGCTGGTGATCTGATATGAAGCTAGACACAATCGGAAAGCTATTATTGGACAATTCGGACATGATCTTTTTTGATTGGTTTGAAGCCTGGACAAGATTCTTTTTGAAAAATACTGTTTTTTCATTATGATTTTAAAATGATTTATGTTTTTTTTTCATTGAAATAAAAATGTTAAACGGCTCCGTACTATCGATAAGAAGAAATCTGCTTTATCAACTCATTTTTTGTATCCGATGGATATGATCTTTTTTTAATGTAACCTCCTCAAATGTGATCCTTAAAGACCACATATTTGTTTTTCTTAACACTGTAGTGTTTTAAAGACGTATGTTATCAGCGCTTTTTTTTAACTATCATGCCATTAAGATATTTTTCACAAATGTATGTCTTAAAAAAAAAACAAAGTTTCAATGTTAAGTAATTTATACCTTAGAAATAATTAAGAATCATTTATGATACTTTAATGCTTTGAAGACTACAGTGTGGCACAAATGACACATTGCCTGAAGTAGCATAAAGTACTATATCATTGAATTAACTACTATACCTTAAAGAGCTGTTAGTGATATATTTTTTTAAATGTGTGTTTTAAAGACGACTAGAAGGGATTATTTTGTGTCTTTAAGACAAAAATTAAAGATTGAAGCAAGTTGTGAAATTCTGCTATTTGGGTATTATTTTCTCTGACGAAGAGTATTATTTTCATTATTATTAAGTATTATTTGGGTATTATTTTCTCGGAAGAATAACGAGAGATGTAGCGATAGGAAATGAAGTCAAGGGAACACTAAAACATATATACTCGAAACGAAAAAAAATCATTATCAGCTAAGATGATAGTCCAAAAACGTATTTTAGTACCGACTTTGATGTATGGGAGTGAAACGTGGACATGGAAAACGACTGAAAAGAGCTGAATAAATTCTGTAGAAATATGTGCACAGAAAATAATACATGCGAGGATAATGTCTGACATAATATGGAATAAAGTGATTATGGATAAATGTGAAATTAAAGCTGATGTTTTAAGAAATTAAAGCTGATGTTTTAAGAAATAAAAACTGATGTTTTAAGAAATTAAAGCTGATGGTTTAAGAAATTAAAGCTGATGTTTTAAGAAATTAAAGCTGATGTTTTAAGAAATAAAAACTGATGTTTTAAGAAATTAAAGCTGATGTTTTAAGAAATTAAAGCTGATGTTTTAAGAAAGATGAAGATCACTCTGAGATGTTTCGGCACGCGGAACGAATGAATGAAAAAACACTTACATAACAAATAAACACTGCAAATTAGAGTGTAAGGCGTGGTAGATGATGGTCGGGAAAAGAAGAAAGGAAACAGTGTTGTTGAATCAAGGGAATAATATTTAAAAAAAAACGAAACTTTGAAAGTCAGAAGGTGTATGGAAATGTGTCGATATAGGAAATCGCTATGTCCTCTCTGTCTACCTCGACAGATAAATGGCGTTAAAGCTCTATGCTAACATATAAAACACATAACAATGAAACACATGAAACAAACACAAGACTAACAACGAATTAAACGCACGACGAAGAGAACTTAACTTATTTGATAAGTTTTTAAATATTTCATTAAACATTTCAAAACCTTTGTGATAAAGTCATTTTAAGTCTTCGGTATTACGAGTTGTGTCTTAAATACTTAGAAAAATGAATGAATTAAACACGATCGACAGAAAAAATATTTTCGATTTATTGATTCTAATATGAAAATGTGACGTTGAATGTGATGTTGATATTGAAAATGTGACGTTGATATTGAAGTTTATCGAAATTATAACAGGTTAAAGGGACTTTAGCAGTTTAAAGAACTTTAACAGTTTAAGGGACTTTAACGGTTACATGACTTAACGGTTAAAGGGAAGTTATAAAAATAAAAAATATTAATAAACGTTGTATGTATAATAATAATAAATTCGCTTTTTCGTTCATATGAGACCTTCGAACCTGTGGTAGGAAAGTTGAATTTTGCGAGTCAAGAGAGAGGCAAGCCGGTCTGAGAACATACGAGTACCAATCGGTCAAAAGAATCCGTTTATCATATGAAATCCTTGGGTTGGCAATGATGTCCCTATAAAATAGTGGAAACTACATAAAAAATCTAATTCGAAGTTCATCATTAATTTAGTTAACCCTTCCTGTCCTGTGATATGTAACTAGTACACATTGCTTCTAAAAACTTTAATATCTCTATAAATATAATAAATACTGGGTTCAGATTTTAGGTATTCCTCCGTAATACATTTACGCATTGAATGAAAATATAATATTAATAATAATTAGCACTTATCGGCCACATCAGAGATATTTTGTGAAAATCGGAAATAAATTCACCAATACAAACAAACGTGTGCCAGTGTGAGACGTAGGTATATTAATTCTAAAAAACCGCTCTGGGTGAGAAGTGACGCTATTCACGTCTCACTCTCACACTACTTCGGTATACGGGAACGCAAGAAATAGAATCTCAATTCGCTCGTTTCAGTAGCTCGCGGGCATTCGTTTGAGGGGGTCTCTTCGCCCGTGTTGTGAACGTCGACCAATGTTTTTTTTCATGTTTTCAGCAATTAAATTTCAATTATTATCACTTTTGAATTCAAATTTAATTAATTTAAGAGATTGGCTATGAATATTCTTATTTTTCCGATTTTAAATCGCTCATTTTTACATGTGTATTGAATACACAGTACCGGAACGCGCTGATTTTCTGAGGTTAAGTTTGTATCTACATATAGATAAATACCATCACGCCGTTTCCCTGCAGGGATAGACAAAGAGGAAGAGTATCAGACTTTCCTATCGCGACACATATCCTTCGCTTCTTCCACATCCATACACTTTATTTTACATTACTTATTTCAAAATGTCATTCCCTTGATCTGACCATACTTACTTGTCCATCTTCTACCACGCTCTCTACTCATACAATATTTGCGATGTACATTTGTTTTGTATTTTTTTCTTCATTTATTTTTTCGACATTGCCAAACCATTTCGCAGTGATAGTCTCCATCTTACTCAACACATCAGCTTTAAGTACCCAGCGGTAAGTAATACACATCGCGCTTAAGAAAGAGACTGTCAGCCATAATCGGCTTTGTCGAGCTTCGTCTCTGTGTGAAAACGACGGAACACGTGTATGAATGACAGAGACGACGCTCTACAAAGCCGAAATTAGCCGATTATGACCGGCAGTCTCTTTCTTAAGCCCGATGTGTATTACTTACCGCCGGTTACTTGTAGTAAGGAGTGAATGTGACTTTAGGGAAAATTAGAATGGTAAAATTAGACGTAGAGGAACACAATGTACATACAGGGCAAATGTGAGTGGAAAGCGTAATAAAGGAAGACCAAAGAAATTATGATTGAATCAAGTGAATTATATTTTGCTAACCGCTTACCGCCGGGTACTGTACATTCATCCCTTAAAGCTACATTTCGTTCGTTTTCTGTATTTTTCAGCCCTGAAATGTTTTGGACATGAAAAATGAATGAGTGAAGAAAAATTAACAAAACAAATATACAGTGGAAAGAAAAATATGGTTGAATCAAGTCTTTTATATTTTGAAAGAAATAAATGCTTTAAAACTCCATTCCGATTTCCATTTTTTTCTAAATGCTTGCATATATTCAACCCTTTTCAATATTTTTCCCACGTCTACGTTTCACTGTCATACATTAAAGTCAGAAATAAATGTACATAAAAACATACCATCACACAATTTCCCTGTCGGTGTAGGCAGAGAAGAAACAGCGTCAGACTATCCACTTATGGCAAATTTGATTACGAACAAGCCCTGAAGATGAAAACTACAACGTTTTCAAATCGTCGGCGTCATATGCCAAACCGCATGGTACAACACTCCGAAAGACCTTATAAAGAATATGACAGTTGAACAAAAACCCAGTAAGTCATAAATTTAGAAGTAGCCGTTTTTTTTTTGGTTTTAACATAGCTGATTAATTCTGAAATAAATGGTATTGTTCTGTCTGACAGTGGCTGGTTGATGAATGCGCGCCATTGTCTGAATGGATGTATCCAACAATTGACAATGAAAGGAAGTACGGAAACCTTGACAATCAGCCTGGTTTCTTTTAAATAAAAGGCATTTCATACTTTTTGTTAAAACAAGCTTTTAACCAATCAATCACTATGGTTTTTTTTTATTAATAATCCAGCGTATAATTGAACAGCGTGAAACATTATAAAGGCAATGAACAAAATAAATAGAAAGCTTGGGGATATGAGATGTAGAAACACGTGTAGCGAGGATGAATATAATCAGTGGAATAACGAATACGTTGAGTGATAATGTATGACATAATATGAAATGAAATGATTAGAGGTGAATGGGGAAAATATGAAGAAGAGTTCACAGATATAGTTTGGGCATGTGAAACGAATTAACAAAACATATTTATAGAGCAAATGTGAGTGTGGTGACGTGTGAGAGGATATCGAAGGTATGTATGATTATTGTAATTTGTTTGATCAAACACTGTTTATTCCACTTTTTGTAACGGTATAACCCTACCGGTTTCAAGGTGCACGTCTCATCTTCAGGGGAGCATAAACAAGACTGAATTCTGTTCGAACTGGTACCGAGATACACGCTTTTAACGGTAAACCTTCAAGATGGGGACTGGGGGCTGGGGGAGGCATGGGATGACCTCGGCGAGCAGGGGAGAGATTCTTGGGATATATGTGTTTGTCAGATGTTCACCTCGATGCACTGACTTAGAAATTTATAGGGCCTCTAATCTGTCAAATTTATGTCCGTTACTGATATGTAAGAATTAGGCATCATCGATAGAAAATGTTTTTTTTTTAACTGTGATAATGATTAGCCATTTCAGAATAAATTAGAGGATTTGTTAAGGCGGATTTGTGTTCAGAAATCTCTCTTCAAAAGATCTTCCTGTTACAAAAAAGTGGAATAGACTTGCTGTATATGTGTTTACCAGATGTTCACCTCGATGGCCATTTCTAAGGCCTCTATTTTATATTCTAGAATTCAGTCTTGTTTGTGCTCCCCTGATGATGAGGTGAAAGCCTTGTTACCGGTAGGGTTATACCGGTACAAAAAGTGGAATAAACAGTGTTTGATAAAATAAATTACAATGCTTTAAACCTCCACAATGATAATGCCTTAACTAAAATAAGAAGTATTGTTAGATGAAGTGAATGATATTCCGAAAGAAGGAAACATAAAAAGTCAGAGAAATTGTAGAAGTTGTATGAGAAGGTGTTTGGATGTAGAAGAGGCTAAGGACGCGTGTCGAGATAGGGAAGTTTGGCTCTGTCATCTCTGCCTACCCCGACATGGAAACGGTGTGATGGTATGTATGTATAAAGTATTGTTAAATATTTTAATCTGGTTCCACAAAGCTGAACCTGGAACCTTTGATAAAATACAAAATATACTTCTTCAGCGCGTGCCTTTCACATGTAATGTATCCTCTTTAGCTAAATCACAGCGTCTATACTCGTAGTTCAGAAAATGTAGGATGAGTCCTGTGACAGCTCACAAATTGGCCCCAATACAACCTTGTAACGATGTTATTTTAATTATTTTATCAACTTCAATATAAACCTCAATTCTAATAAATAGCAAGTTATTTTGGTAAATACATCACATAAGGTTGTATTGGGGCAAATTTGTGAGCTGTCACAGGACTCATCCTAGAATTTCCGAACTAAAGTGTTAGGTTGTGAAGCTCCTGCAAGCATCCTAGAAACTATTAAGACCACCTGGCGGGCTTATTTTCATATGGCAATCTTTTTCAACCAACCAGAGAAATATTAAAGAGGAATAAAGTGAAATCATGCTGAAATCCTATTTGGAAAAATAGGTACTACAAAAACGAACGAATGTTTAAACAAGTCTTAAGTGAAAACCAGATTAGAACCTTTTTTAAAAATTCTAGGTTTCCTCAAACCCTGCGTTGAAGTTCAGGCAACTTACCTTATGTCAATATTATTATAACAATGAAAATATAACGCAATAAAGTGCAAGATATTCGTGTTTATATGACTGCTAATGACAAGATGTCATTTTTAAAAGAAAATAAATTTGATTCGATCACAAGTACAGATATATTGGCTAATATCGCTTTCTCTGAGTGATTTGCTCATTTCGATTATTGCAAAATTTATGATAATGCCAATCCCATCTTCAAGATGCAATTTCGTTGCATAAGAAGATCGGTGGAAGTGTACCCTTCTTTAAAAATAAAACAATAAAATATTTATTTAACATAGTTCGACAAGATAATAAATATGAGTGCTTTATTAAAATAAATCCTTTCTTTACAGGCCGAGACCCCTGAGCTTGGAATTGGGAATTTGTATGTTTCAATACTACATTTTTTCTCTTCTCTGTGGAATAATGACGAGGACACTAAACCGAGCCGAATTCGTCCTCTATTGGTGGGGTGTATCTCGATTGAAAGGATGTTATGAGGTGAGCCCAGACCGTTTGATAATTTCTCTCTTAAATATATTTTCGAGATCAAATAAATGAGGTAAGCCGAAGGATCTTCTTCAGCCTTCATTCCCTTAAAGTGTTGCAAAGATTCCTACCAACTAAAACCAAAATTGTACTCATACAATATCTACTCTTTCCGATTCTGGACTATGCGGACGTATGTTACTTGGATGTTACAGAGGAACAGCTGGACAAATTACAGCGTCTTCAAAATATGTGTCTAAGATTCATTTTCGTACGTATGAAGTTATTTTCTGGTATGAAGCTATATGGTCGTATAGAGTACGACCATATAACTTCATACCAGAAGGCATTGAACTGGTTGAATGTTAGAAA
This sequence comes from Odontocerum albicorne, assembly GCA_949825065.1. NCBI lineage: Eukaryota > Metazoa > Arthropoda > Insecta > Trichoptera > Odontoceridae > Odontocerum > Odontocerum albicorne. Next base: position 24,445,941 of record OX463862.1, on the reverse strand, counting down.
TAGACGCCAAATTCACATACTGTCTCTATTGTATAACATTCTTAACTGTCCCGCCGCACCCTCTTATCTCGCCGAAAATTTTCAGCGTCTTTCCAATCATGGATTAGCGCTACGCTCAAACAGAGATTGTTTATTGGCCTTTCCAGTTCACCGCTCCTCTTTCTTTACGTCGTCCTTTACTGTACATGCAGTGAGACTCTGGAATCAGTTACAAACCAATATAAGACTCGCTCCGTCCTTGGCATGCTTTAAGAAGCGACTGAAAAAACTCTTAATTTCTAGTCAGTAAAATAACGTGTTTCATTCCTGATTTATCTTTTCCTTTCCTCTCCACCATCCCTTCCTTTCCTTTTGATTGATGATATCTCACTTTATATGAAAAATAATGTTCGGGTGATTGTCCGTCTTTGTGGGATCGTGGGCATGTTCTCACATATGTGTTTATGGATTTCGTGGGGATGGATAGTCATTTGAATGATTTATGCGACCATGTAACTTGCTTCATTTACTTTTGTCTGGTTGCCTGGAAGAGATTGCCGCCTGGCAATAAGCCCGCCAGATTGTATTGCAATAAAAGTGTTAAATAAATAATCAATATTTTCTTTTCGATTGCCTTAAATATATGTGTTATTTCAGAATATTATATACTCGTATATGCAAATAATATTTTGCTTTTAATAAATTTATACTTATTTATTTATTTAAATTTACTTGTCAAAGTTGGAATATATATGAAAGAACAGAAACATCCACATTTGTCTATGACACGAAGAGTTGGATTTTAAGAACAAGCGAGAGAAGTAGAATAGGTGCATTTGAACTGTGGTGCTGAATGGGATGTTACGAATTCCATGGACAGCAAGGCGAACTAACGCCTTCATACTCGAAGAACAGAGAATCACCGACAGATTGTCAACAATACGTCTTCGACTAATCCTCTGATTCTTTGGGCACATTGTTCGTGGCCAAGGAGACAGTTCATATACGCTATTGGAAGGACAACGGTTGTCCGGTTGACCAAGTGACGGTTGACCAAGTGAGAGACGCAATATGATTAAGCTTAACACCTGCCCTTCGAATCCCAAATCAGAGATGGATGGAGAGGAGTTGTCAGAGGCTATCGTGGGAGTCACGATGCTCAGTCATGAGCTACACGACATGGTGATAATGATTCTTACGGCCAGCACCGGATTTTTTTTTAAACTTCCCAATTGTTTATTTGCAGTAATTAATGACCACTACGGCATATTGTGTAATCACATCACTGTGGGGACGTAAAAACTGTTAACATACGTGAATGGTGAATAACAACTGTTAGGTACCATGCGAGAATGGTAAATAAAAACGGTTACCATGCGTGAGTGGTAAACAAAAACTGTTACCGTGCGTGAATGGTAAATAAAAACTGTTACCATGCGTGAATGGTAAATAAAAACTATTACCATGCGTGAGTGGTAAATAAAAACTGTTACCGTGCGTGAATGGTAAATAAAAACTGTTACCATGCGTGAATGGTAAATAAAAACTGTAATCATGCGTGAATAGTAAATAAAAACTGTTACCATGCGGGAATGGTAAATAAAAAACTGTTATCATGCGTGCATGGTAAATAAAAACTGTTATCATGCGTGCATGGTAAATAAAAACTGGTATCATGCGTGAATGGTAAATAAAAACTGTTATCATGCGTGAATGGTAAATAAAAACTGTTACCATGCGTAAATGGTAAATAAAAACTGGTACCATGCGTGCATGGTAAATAAAAACTGTTACCATGCGTGTATGGTAAAAAAATTGTTACCAAGCGTGAATATAGTTCGAAAAATGTAGGATGATTCCTGTGACAGGTCACAAATTTGCCCCAATACAACCTTATATAATGTATTTACCTAAATAACTCACTATTTATTAGAATCGAGGATTATATTAAAGTTGATAAAATAATTAAAATTACTGAACATCGTTACAAGGTTGTATTGGGGCAAATTTGTGAGCTGTCACAGGACTCATCCTACATTTTCCGAACTATAGTAAATAAAAACTGTTACAATGCTTGAATGGTATATAAAAACTGTTACCATGCGTGAATGGTAAATAACAAGTGATATGAAACAGTGCGTCAATGGAACGGGTCATTATTGCAGAAGATCTTTTTTTCTTATTCAATACCAAATCTTTCGTACAATGACCTCCCCCTTAGTTATCGCTGTATATATAAAAGTTACTAACGGCCATTTCGTTGAAATATTTATAATTATTAACTTCGAATTTCGTTTAAAATTTAGACTTCGTCACATTACTTCGAAAAATTAGTCACATTTTACTCGTTTATTTCGAACTCGGCGCATCACCTGTCTCCATCATTCCCGGTTCTAGGCTATGTTGAATGCATTGCTTAACCTTTCCCTTCCTGTGCTAAAAAAATTCACCCGTTCCGGTAATGTGTATTCAATACACATGTAAAAATGAGCGATTTAAAATCGGAAATATTATAATATTCATAGCCAATCGCTTAAATTTATTAAATTTGAAGTCAAAAGGGGTAATAATTGAAATTAAATTGCTAAAAACATGAAAAAAAAACATCGGCTGACGTTCACAAAACGGGCAAAAAGACCACCTCAGATGAATGCGCTAGGGTGACTGAGACCTGAGATGGACTAACACTGTGTATGTTATACGAGTACATCGAAGGGAGAAACACAACTGCAAACTGATATTCTATTTCTTGCGTTCCCATATACCGAAGTAGAGGGAGAGTGAGACGTGAATAGCGTCGCTTCCTCGCCCATAGCGGTTTTTTTAGAATGCACATACCAACGTCACACACTGGCACACGTTTGATTGTATTGGTGAATTTATTCCCGATTTACACAAAATATCTCTGATGTGGCCGATAAGTGCTAATTATTATTGGCCGATAAGTGCTAATTAATGCGTAAATGTATAACGGAGGAAAATCTAAAATCTGAAGTCAGTATTTATTATATTTATAGAGATATTAAAGTTTTTAGAAGCAATGTGTACTTTTACTTACCCAGGTTTGATCTAAAGTCTGCTACTTGGCTGTGTTTTCCTTTCCTCAAAAAATAAACCATGTTAAAAAGAATTCGCGTAAATGGAGATAGCGTTGATTAGAGGGATCACTGTGTATTATTATATTTCTATTGTATCCTTTATTTATTTATTCATTTAACACTTTTATTACAAATACAATCTGGCGGGCTTATTAGCAGGCGGCCATATCTTTCAACCAATCAGACAAAAGTAAATGAAGCAAGCTACATGGTCGCATAAATCATTCAAATGACTATCCATCCTCACGAAATCCATAAACACACGTAAGCATATGGCCATGAACCCCACAAAGACGGACAAAATCACCCGAACATTATTTTTCATATAAAGTGAGATATCATCAATGAAAAGAAAAGGAAGAGGTGGGGGACAGGAAAGGAAAAGAAAAATCGGGAATGAAACACGTTATTTTACTGACTAGAAATTAAGAGTTTTTTCAGTTACTTCTTAAAGCATGAAAGCTAAGTATTACGCTCACAGTGTGATAAAACCATAATTTTTAAACGTAGCAATTGTAATTTGGTGACTTTTGTGTAAATATTGAAAAGGGCCATTTATCGTATATTGGCATTTTGTGTTAACCAGTCTGCTGAGCTTTAATCCATTAAAGGTCCGTTTACACAGGCATTCTTTTAGTGATATAAAGATTTTATTATAATAGTTCACAAAGACTTTTTGCGCTAGTTCGTCTGTTCAGCTTTTATTAATTTTGTGCTAACCCGTCTGCTGAGTTTTAGTTCATTAAAGGTTCGTTTACACGTGCCTTTTTTTAAGTGACACAAAGATTTTATTTTAATAGTTCACTAAGGCTTTTCGTACTAATCTCTCTGTTAAGCTTTTATCCATTTTGTGTTTGCCAGTCTGCTGAGCTTTAATCTATTTTACACGGGTATTTTTTCACTTGATGCAATCATCATCATCAAACTGCATAGTCAACATCAATGTCAATGGCTACCCGTACTGACAAACATAGCTGCTTCCCACATTCGTAGGAATGCATCTACAGTAAGAGAATGGACAAGAGCAAAAAACAACACTTCTCTTTTAAACTTGGCCCTGAGGAATACCCCACATACTCGTACTAGGCTCAAATCAAGAAAACCCTTAGTTGAATTCAATCTATTTCCCTCTGTAGTTCCTTCACGCGTGTATCTATGTAAGTATTAAACAACCACGGTGACATGACACATCCTTGTTTTACCCCTTTAGAAATATGAAACCACTCAGTTAAGTATATTATTAATTAATTAATAAAATTTAAATTTTTAAGAAATCTTGTGAATTGCCCTTATGAGTATAACTGCAAGATTGAATGCAAGCATAAAACAAAAGGAAGATCCGCGATAGGTTCACGACCGCTGCTTCTTGCGAAGGGAGGCTGCGGGCAATCAAGATGGCTGGTCCTGGGACAGTTCGGCTATCAGTGGAGCAAAATCAGTGGTACACTTGAGTTCTTTGACTTTTTCTCCTGACAATGTGCTCGTGACCATGATGAATGACTACCATATTGGTTATAATGAATGACTACCATCTCGGTTAATAGTCACAACTTTAACCACACGTTTATCAAGACACTTTAACCAGGGAAATTCCTTCAATATTGGAGTTTTGCTTAAGAACTTACTAATATTATGATGATATCCATCGTCTAGTCGGTAAGACGCGTGTCTTCCAATCTGGGGGACACGGATTGATTCGCTTTGGCACCAATAAAAAAAGAAGTTCCAGTCTTGTTTTTAATTTAGGCGTGTTTATCACCTATCTGCTTGATTGTACAAAATAGTAATAAACTCACCGGTTGGCACTGTATAAAAGTGTTATATAATATATACCTACATACTTTTTCGTCATAACATCAATGCTTGATTCACAAATTGCTAAGCATATTCATATAGTCTTGAGAAAAATAGTCCGGTGGTTTCCCATTGCCTTCCATAACGCAGTATGTGTAATAGGAATTGTATACATGTTGCATATGTATATTGAGCCCTGCTCCTAACAAACAATATTTTGAGTGTAGTACTAGATCCCAGAACAAAATGGGCACTTGTGGATGTTAAGGGGAAGCAGAACTATTTTTAAAATATTTTGACGTATACTTATGTGGATAGAAATAGGATAGAGTATAGAGAAAACACAAAAGCAGAAATAACCAGCATGTGTGTCTCCTCAACCAAGTAAGCCTGTGGCCTCAAAAAGTTTCTGGGGTGCAAGTTGAAAGCAATGATGAATAGCTCTAGATGTCAGGAGACCAGGTGCTGAATACTTTCTAAACGAATCTAGACTGCTCAGTACTGTTCACAAGGTAATTCTACTTAACATCTCCCTACACCCCTACATAAATTATTAACCGAACTGGTGTCCCCCAACGACCCCTTGTAACCTATCGAAAAAATTCTTAGACAAACTCAAATTTAGAACAAAAAAAATTACTCAATATTTGACCTGCAGAAAATCAGTGATCTTTACATTTCTCAACTTTAAATAAATCAAAAGCAATAAAACCTTCAAAAGTTTCCCGACCTCTGGTTGTATTGATTGTCCTTTTTGTCGTGTTACAAACCGAATAAATTATCCCAAATTTATTCCCTTCGCCAGGGAAAATGGCGAGAAAGACAAACAGCTCTGGACAGGTAACAATAAATAAATAAATAGCAATATTATTATTCATAGCCCCAGCCAGCGTTGATGATAAATTAATGATTTATTCATGGGTAATGCATTGCTGCATAATATTATTGTGATTGCATTAATTATTTCTCGAATTACCATCTGCAATACCAATGTCATTTTCGGACGGATTAACTACGGCTACTCGATCTAGTTGCATCAAATGATTGTTTTGTTGCATTAAATGTTTTGTGTGAACGTACTGGCAACTTTGTAGGTTGTTTGAACTCGAAGCCTTAAGTCGGTTGAATAGTATATTTACTGCCCCGCAAGTCGTTTTCCTTTTCCCGTAACGAAAAATATTCTAAGTCCATCCTGTGGATGGATTACTTCTGTGCGTGTATTGTTCTGTTGTGTGCATGCGTACAACACTACAGTAAGCACATACCAGCAGGCAGATCAACACCTGAGCAGTGCTACATACATAAAGGTAATCCTTCGCTGCAGAAAAAGATTGTCAGTATACCCTGTAGATGGATGAAGCCTGTGCGCGTATTGCTCTGTTGTGTGCATGCGTCCAACACTACAGTAAACACATACCAGCAGGCAGATCAACACCTGAGCAGTGCTACATACATAAAGGTAATCCTTCGCTGCAGAAAAAGATTGTCAGTATACCCTGTAGATGGATGAAGCCTGTGCGCGTATTGCTCTGTTGTGTGCATGCGTCCAACACTACAGTAAACACATACCAGCAGGCAGATCAACACCTGAGCAGTACTACATACATAAAGGTAATCCTTCGCTTTAGAGAAAGATTCTAAGTCCATCATGTGGATGAATGCCGTCTGTGCGTGTATTGCTCTGTTGTGTGCATGCGTACAACACTAACATACAGTAAGCACATACCAGCAGGCAGATCAACACCTGAGCAGTGCTACATACATAAAGGTAATCCTTCGCTACAGAAAAAGATTGTCAGTATATCCTGTAGATAGATGACGCCTGTGCGTGTATTGCTCTGTTGTGTGCATGCACACAACACTACAGCAAGCACACACCAGCAGGTAGATCAACACCTGAGCAGTACTACATACATAAAGGTAATCGTTCGCTATAGAGAAATATTCTAAGTCCATCCTGTGGATGGATGCCGTCTGTGCGTGTATTGCTCTGTTATGTGCATGCGAACAACACTACAGCAAGCACATACAAGCAGGTATATCAGCACCTGAGCAGTGCTACATACATACAGGCAACCCTTCGCTACAGAGAAAGATTGTCAGTCCATCGTGTCTATGGATCTGCTGTGTGCATGCATATAAAGGCTTATAGCATTCATATGCTGGTGGACAAGGCACGAAGATGTGGCCATATGTTTCTTGTTTGAAATGAAGCACATTCACATATTATGAAAGTTACTTCCGACCCAATCAAGGAACATGAATCTTCCCTTTTTATTCTGAGAAAATTATTTTTTGGCAATAAATAATATATAAATAAAAACGTGTACCCTCCCGAATCTGTGACTGAGCCCGACAGGTGTTCAAATCGAAACGGGTTTGGCGTGAGAAACAAACGTTGCTAACCCTTCACAATCCTGAGTATTTTTTATTTAACACTTTTATTGCAATACAATCTGGCGGGCTTATTGACAGGCGGCAATCTCTTCCAACCAACCAGACAAAAGTAAATGAAGCAAGTTACGTGGTCGCATAAATCATTCAAATGACTATCCATCCCCACAAAATCCATAAACATATACGTGAGCACATGCCCACGAACCCCACAAAGATGAACAATCACCCGAACATTATTTTTCATATAAAGTGAGATATCATCAATCAAAAGGAAAGGAAGGGATGGTGGAGAGGAAAGGAAAAGAAAAAGCAGGAATGAAACACGTTATTTTACTGTCTAGAAATTAAGAGTTTTTGCAGTCGCTTCTTAAAGTATGCCAAGGACGGAGCGAGTCTTATATTGGTTTGTAACTGATTCCAGAGTCTCACTGCATGGACAGTTAAGGATGACGTACAGAAAGAGGAGCGGTGAACTGGAAAGGCCAATAAACAATCTCTGTTTGAGCGTAGCGCTAATCCATGATTGGAAATACGCTGAAAATTTTCGGCGAGATAAGAGGGTGCGGCGGGACAGTTAATGATATTATGCAATAGAGACAGTATGTGAATTTGGCGTCTATTACAAACATTCAACCAGTTCAATGCATTCTGGTATGAAGTTATATGATCGTACTTTTGTAGGTTGAAAATGTATCTTAGACACACATTTTGAAGACGCTGTAATTTGTCCAGCTGTTCCTCTGTAACATCCAAGTAACATATGTCCGCATAGTCCAAAATCGGAAAGAGCAGAGATTGTACGAGTAAAATTTTGGTTTTAGTTTGTAGGAATCTTTGCAACACTTTAAGGGAATGAAGGCTGAAGAAGATTCTTCGGCTTACCTCATTTATTTGATCTCGCCATGAGAGAGTGTTATCTATTAGCACTCCCAGGTTTTTAACAGTTTTATGTAACGGTATGATAGAGCCATCAAGTAATATTGGATGAAGTATGTCAGTGTTAAATTGTCCGTATTCGTTTAAGATCAAGTTTTGTATTTTTGTATCTCCGTATTCGTTTAAGATCAAGTTTTGTATCTCCATGTTAGTCTAAGATCAAGTTTTGTATCTCCATGTAAGTCTAAGATCAAGTTTTGTATCTCCATGTAAGTCTAAGATCAAGTTTTGTATCTCCATGTTAGTCTAAGATCAAGTTTTGTATCTCCATGTTAGTCTAAGATCAAGTTTTGTATCTCCATGTAAGTCTAAGATCAAGTTTTGTATCTCCATGTTAGTCTAAGATCAAGTTTTGTATCTCCATGTTAGTCTAAGATCAAGTTTTGTATCTCCATGTAAGTCTAAGATCAAGTTTTGTATCTCCATGTAAGTCTAAGATCAAGTTTTGTATCTCCATGTAAGTCTAAGATCAAGTTTTGTATCTCCATGTTAGTCTAAGATAAAGTTTTGTATCTCCATGTTAGTCTAAGATCAAGTTTTGTATCTCCATGTAAGTCTAAGATCAAGTTTTGTATCTCCATGTTAGTCTAAGATCAAGTTTTGTATCTCCATGTTAGTCTAAGATCAAGTTTTGTATTTTTGTCAATAATTTAAAGTACTTGTATTAACTCATCACATGTACTCGTACAATTGTATATAAAGGTCACTGTTGTGTCTTTAATTAAATAAATACTGAAATATTTTCGTTGATTATTCGTTACTGGCTCAAAAGTTTTTTTTAAATTTTTATCGACGTTTTCGTTGAAAGCAGGATTCGAAAATGCATTAACGGCCTTTAACGTGTTAAGTAAATAATGTTAACCAGCAAGTATCGTTTTCAAAACGTTGATAATTGAAACATGTTCCTTGAATTTCGGCGGCGGCCATAAACGACTCTGGAAAATCCAATGATCCAACAGCGAGAGCTCCAATCAAGAATGCTGTCCTTACGATGATCGTAAAAATATCACATTTTCTTCTTTAAAGTTCCTCTCCTCTTCACAGGCTGGTATCATCATGGCTATCTCAACTCTTGAGGCAGCAGCTCTGAACAAAGGAGTGGTACCACAATGGAACAACTCCGGCAAGTTCTTCAACCAGGAGATGCGTCTTCTTCCGGGACTTCTTCTGCCTTGCAATATTAGTTGAAGAATCTCATATATTTCTCCTCGCATTATATAACAAATCCAAAGTATTCTTACGGTACTCGGCGGTAAGTAATACACATCGGGCTTAAGAAAGAGACTGTCGGCCATAATCGGCTAACTACGGCTTTGTAGAGCGTCTTCTCAGTTCGGTATCTAGAAAACAGTTCGTTAACAGTTCGGTATCTAGAAAAAACGGAACACGTCTATGAATGACAGCGACGACGCTCTACAAAGCCGAAGTTAGCGGATTATGGCTGACAGTCTCTTTCTTGTGTATTACTTACCGCCGGGTACTGACTTATTATAAGTGGATAATACTTATCAATCTTTCTACATTCATTTCAAGATGTCGCTTATGCGGATTTGGGCTATTTGAACGTCAGACCTTAAAAGTCGTTTTATAAGTACATATATTTAGTGGGCTGCAATTAATTTTCCTTCTGCCATGACGTCAGACCTTAAGCCCGTCGGACCTTAAGCCCGTCGTACCTTAAGCCCGTCGGACCTTAAGCCCGTCGGACCTTAAGCCCGTCGGACCTTCACTGCCATTCTTTTCACACTCCAATGTGTCACCGCAGGAGAAGGATTCTTTTCTCAAACATTTTTCAGATATTATACATAATTTCGAAAATTCTGGTGCCACGCGTCCTCGACTTCCGTGGCCTAGTTGGTAAGGTGCCTGTCTCCCAACCCGGAGATTGTGGGTTCAAATCCCGTTGGAATCGAGACTTTTCTAAAAAAATATTCTAGTCTGTTTTTCACTCAAGGCTACATTAAATTTTTTTTTGGTTGGTTGAAATATATTGCCACATAACAATAAGCCCGCCAGGTTGTACTGTATGTAACGGAAGTTCACCAAAAAACACTTGACAGACCCATGATATTCCTCGCCCTCTTAATCAAAATTATTGTATACAATTTATCTACAACCCTTAACAATTCGGTCACTCTGTAGTTATTGCACTCCATTATAGAACCCTTGCCGTTATACAATAGTACAAAAGTAACCTTTTTCCAGTCAGAAGGAATGTACCCAGAGTTTCAACATTTATTAAAAATACATATATCCATTCAATCAATATATCTGGTCCATATTCAACGTACACAGGGGCTAAACTATCATACTATTTGTGAGCGAAGTCACTCAATCAAGATCAATGTGTAAAAGTATGTCATATTAACACTCACATGTGTTGTATTTTCATATTATATATGCCTAAGATTCATTTTCAACCTACGTAAGTACGATCATATAATTTCATACCAGAAGGCATTGAACTGGTTGAATGTTTGAAATAGACGCCAAATTCACATACTGTCTCTATTGTATAACATCCTTAACATTCCCACCACCCTCTCTTATCTCGCCGAGAATTTTCAGCGTCTTTCCAATCATGGATTAGCGCTACGCTCAAACAGAGATTGTTTATTGGGCTTTCCAGTTTACCGCTCCTCTTTCTTTACGTCGTCCTTTACTGTCCATGTAGTGAGACTCTGGAATCAGTTACAAACCAATATAAGACTCGCTCCGTCCTTGGCATGCTTTAAGAAGCGACCAAAAAACCTCTTAAGTCAGTAAAATAACGTGTTTCATTCCTGATTTTTCTTTTCCTTTCCTCTCCGCCATTCCTTCCTTTCCTTTTGATTGATGATATCTCACTATTATATGAAAAATAATGTTCGGGTGATTGTCCGTCTTTGTGGAGTTCGTGGGCATGTGCTCACGTATGTGTTTATGGATTTCGTGGGGATGGATAGTCATTTGAATGATTTATGCGACCAGGTAACTTGCTTCATTTACTTTTGTCTGGTTGGCTGGAAGAGAATGCCGCCTGGCAATTAGCCCGCCAGATTGTATTTGCAATAAAAGTGTTAAATAAATAAATGTACACTACAATCCATGCCTACACCCCACACAGACAGCATTTAAGATCAGGGTGTCTTGTTTCACAGTAATCTCGCATTTGATCCTCACATATAACTTATGCGCAATCCAGCTTACAAAACTCGAATATTTATAGTGAGAATCTCTAAATGGCTTGAAAGCCAAACGGTGCACAAAACACGGTTTAATTAATTGATTCTAAGCGTCGCATCATCGTCGTTGCTGGACCTCGTAGTCGCTGATTCCCTCGCCATTCCAATGTCAATTCAATTGGAAAGCGAAGCGATGCCGTGGGGATTTTATTAAATGAGTGAGTCGTTGTACACTAGCAAACTCACAGGTCACCCCGGCTGTACTAGATCCAATTGCACACCAAAGTGAGATAATCGGAGCACACCTACATGTTTTTTTTTCTTCTCTTTTTTGAAAGAATATATATGACCGAAGTCATGAATACTTTGTCCTTGACATGCTTTAAGAAGCGACTGAAAAAACTATTTATTTCTAGTTAGTAGTATAATGTGTTCCATTCCTGATTTTTATTTCCTCTCCACCATCCTTTCCTTCTCCTTTGATTAATGATATCTCATTTTTACTTTAATATGTTTACGTCCATAAATTTCATAAATATGAATAATCTTTTGAATTAACTTGCTTTTGTCTGATTGGTTGGAAGAGATTGCCGCCTGGCAAGAAACCAGCCAGATTATATTTACAGTGAAGTATTAAATAAATAAATAAATACTTAGTGGAAAAAATGCCTGTGTCATTCGAAGGGAGGTTCGAACCGGTGATTCAGCACGGGGTTCGAACCGGTGATTTTCCGCACGGAAGTCGAATGTGTTACCACGTGGCCATGCACAGCATGCATTTCATAGTAAACAAGAAAGCAGTGATTGCAGTTGGACCCAGCTGGGTGCACATGCCTTACTCATGGTGGAGAAGGTGCTGCCTTGACTTGTTTATTCCCTCGTCTTGTTGTTGTGATGATTTTGGCTGGATATGTCGATACCTTAATATTCAAATTAAATAACATGCTTACTAGGCTTACCATCGATGACTAAATTGCCCCTCCTTGACTGTTTAGATATTGTAAAACTCTTAAAAATATAAGAATTACTCGTATAAGTTGTTTTATTAATCATATTTTTTTTCTCCCATATCATAATTAAAGGACGGAACTTTCCGAAATGTGGACATATTTCTCGGAAGGATCAAAGTATAATTTATTGTCTATGATTAGTGATGACTGTTGCGCATGACTCAGATATCAATGCGCTAATGTGAGAAAAAAATGTACGAACTTCAGTTGACCCTAAAATAATAAGAAGCGAATTGCTTAATTGGATACGTCGAAAAAACGGCCACCTACGCGGCCTAATGTTAAAGATCTCTGTCTCGTGACCTGTGAATTGCGGGTTCGGTTTCAATTGGTAACCATTTTTTTTTTCAAAATGAGTTTTATTTTGGTTTTAGTTTCGGAGTCTCCTGGCCACGATTGAAGAAATTGCATTGAAATTTTCTAAAAGTTGCGACATTAGATTTACTATAATGGGGAGTATTTTTGTTGAAATCTACTTAAAATAATCTGACGTCGGCAGGTACTTACAAAAAGTGTGAACTAAAAATCATCTGATGTCCTCGCGGCCGCGTTCGCCCTATATTGGGATGTATCTCGGTCGGGGGAATGTTTTGAGAAGAGCCCATACCCTCTATTAAATGTGTTTCCTGCTATTTATCTTGAGATAAATATGAGATATTGGAATGTATTTGTACATGTACATACTATGTTGCTATCAATAAACCTATATACGTACATACTTTGTTGCTATCAATAAACCTATATATGTACATACTATGTTGCTATCAATAAACCTATATATGTACATATTATGTTGCTATCAATAAACCTATATATGTACATACTATGTTGCTATCAATAAACCTATATATGTACATACTATGTTGCTATCAATAAACCTATATATGTACATACTATGTTGCTATCAATAAACCTATATATGTACAAACTATGTTGCTATCAATAAACCTATATATGTACATACTATGTTGCTATCAATAAACCTATATATGTACATACAATGTTGCTATCAATAAACAATATTTATGTACATACTATGCTGCTATCAATTAACCTATATATGTACATACTATGTTGCTATCAATAAACTTATATATGTACATATTATGTTGCTATTAATAAACCTATATATGTACATACTATGTTGCTATCAATAAACCTATATATGTACATACTATGTTGCTATCAATAAATCTATATATTTACATACAATGTTGCTATCAATAAACCTACATATGTACATACTATGTTGCGATCAATAAACCTATATATTTACATACAATGTTGCTATCAATAAACCTATATATGTACATACTATGTTTCTATCAATGAACCTATATATGTACATACTATGTTGCTGTCAATAAACCTATATATGTACATACTATAGTATGTTGCTATCAATAAATCTATATATTTATATACAATGTTGCTAACAATAAACCTATATATGAACATACTATGTTTCTATCAATAAACCTATATATGTACATACTATGTTGCTATCAATAAACCTATATATGTACATACTATGTTGCTATCAATAAACCTATATATGTACATACTATAGTATGTTGCTATCAATAAATCTATATATTTACATACTATGTTGCTATCAATAAACCTATATATGTACATACTATGTTGCTATCAATAAACCTATATATGTACATACTATGTTGCTATCAATAAACCTACATATGTACATACTATGTTGCTATCAATAAACCTATATATGTACATACTATGTTGCTATCAATAAATCTATATTTGTACAAACAAAGTTGCTATCATTAACCTATATATGTACATACTATGTTGCTATCTATATGTACATACTTTATTGCTAACAATAAACATATATATGTTCATACTATGTTGCTATCAATAAACCTATATATGTACATACTATTTTGCTATCAATAAACCTATATATGTACATACTATGTTGCTATCAATAAACCTATATATGTACATACTATAGTATGTTGCTATCAATAAATCTATATATTTACATACAATGTTGCTATCAATAAACCTATATATGTACATACTATGTTGCTTTCAATAAACCTATATATGTACATACTATGTTGCTATCAATATACCTATATTTAATTATTTATCATATAATTAAGAAAAAAAATTCAAAACAATATTCATTTTAGGGCTTCATTTATAGACTGGCTTTAACATTGAATAATTAATCTTAACTATTTTCTTACTGAAGAAGTTAGTATTTAAAATAAAATTTCGTACAAATTTTTCATATCCTTTTTAGATAAGGCAGTCACTTGGTTTCATTTCCTCACTTTAAAACATGAAGTGATTAGGGATGAATGTGATCTTAAGGGTGATGTATTGAGTAAGGTGGAGAAGAGCACGCAGAGATGGTTTGGCCATGTGGAACGAATGAATGAAGAAAGTCTTACAAAACAAATACATGATATAGTGCAAATGCGAATGAAAAGTATGTGAGAGGAAGACCAAGGAAAGTATAGTTGGATCAAGTGAATGATATTTTGAAAGGAGGTTACGTAGAAAGTATGAGAAATCTTATAAGTTGTATGAATGTGGAAGAGACTAAGTAGTGCGTCGAAATAGTTGATCTGGCGCTCTGTCCTCTTTGCTTACCCCGACAGGGAAATGGCGTGATGATAAGCACGTACAAACCCAGCGGTAAGTATTACACATCGAGTTTAAGAAAGAGACTGTCGGCCATAATCGGCTAACTTCGCCTTTGTAGAGCGTCGTTTAACCAAGCGATCACACCCTAGAACGCTTGACAACGACTGACAAATCGCGACGCAACACGCGTATGAATGACAGAGACGACACTCTACAAAGCCGAAGTTGACCGATTATGACCGACAGTCTCTCTTTCTTAAGCTCGATGTGTATTACTTACCGCAGGGTACAGTATTTATGTATAATGCTTAAAAGCATCGTTTCTCAACCTGCGAGTCGCGACCCTTTGACGTTTTCAGGGAAATATGAGGGGGTCACGAAAATAAAAATATCTTTCGTGTACAAATGGAAAATAACAGATTTTCCGAGAAAAACGAACAAATTTATTAAAAAAAAAATATAGTTTACTTTTTGTAAGGGGTCGCGAAGTCCTATTTTTTTTTGGAGGGTTGTTTTTAAAGTGTCTAAATTGTATTTAGACCTAGATATGAATTCGGGTAATGGTTTCTGAGTGGGCCCCCTTAGCCCTGCGCCCTGGTACAATTGTCTCTTTACCTTCCACACTCGCCAAGCCACTGAGAGGCCCATCATGGAAAATTGCTTATTCAGCATCTTCTCAGATCAATGCCATCACTGAAATAGCAAATATCCCCAAATTAGCTACAAACGATGCCTACAGATCTGAGACAGTCTCGCTTGGACGCATCTGGTTGCGGTTTCCTGTGACCAAGTGGCGAAATCCAACCGTGGCGGCTCGGGTATTAATTATGATATTGGTCAACGGTCACCGCCGAGCAGGATGGCGACACTAAAAAACGCTTTCTAAACATAATAATGCAATTATAATAGCATGGGGTTACTGACAAAACCTTATAACTACACGTTTTAGATCTTCTTCACCGCGTGCTCAACGCTGAGCGTCGTCGTGGTCTTTTGATGTATCTCGAACTCGACACCCTATATTTATACGGACACTGCGTGATGCTACAGTACCCTGCGGTAAGTAATACACATCGGGCTTAAGAAAGAGACTGTCGGCGATAATCGGCTAAATTCGACTTCGTAGAGCGTCGTCTCTGTCGCACGATGCGCTCACAGTCTCGTGACGGAACACGTGTATGAATGACAGAGACGACGCTCTACAAAGCCAAAGTTAGTCAATTATAGCCGACAGTCTCTTTCTTAAGCCCGATGTGTATTACTTACCCCCGATACTGAACGTTTGTTATCCCATATTATATTCGTCTAAGTGTATGCATTTCTACAGCATAAATCTTCCTTTTCAATCTTGTTCCACTACAGTTGAATTTTAAATTCGCGATAACTCATAAACACGTTTTCGTTAATTTTAAACTTTTAGTTGTAATATCATATGTAATAAATAATGCAATTAAAGCATTGTTATCAAATTCTGCTAAAAATCTACTTTGTAGAAATAATAAACCTGTTTGTGTAGAAGTTATTCTGGTCTTTCATTAATTACTCACCTTTGGTTGAAACCTTATATTTAATAAACCTCTACTTTGTAGAAGTAAAAACCTGATACTGTAGAAGTGTTTCTATTCCTTCAATGTACATCTTTTATTTATTATTGCGTCTTCTTTTGATTGCAATTATGTGTGTGTCAACTATTGCACACAGTTTATCTGATAGAAGATGCAACAGTCACTTTTTATTGAGAGAAAAAACTGCATTACAGTGTCATACAAGACAACATTCGCCAATATGGTGTCACTTTTAACCGACTACACTCCATTTACGCGAATTTACTTTGACGTCGTTTATTATATACGGAAAATATCAAAATATTTTAAGTGCATAGTTTATAATAGTATTTTGGTAACAAATTTGAAGATAATTTGAAATCTCGAAAGTCAATTAGAGAATTAATTATTTTGTGTGGGTGGATAATAAAATATTGGAGCAAGCTACGATTTTTTGCTATTTGGGTAGTATTTTCTCAGATGATGGAAGAGTTACGAGGGAAATCAAACGGCGTGTAGCGATAGGAAACAAAGATAATGGGGTACTTAACCGTTCCTTTCCTGTGATGTGTAACTAGTACACGTTGCTTCTAAAAACTTTAATATCTATATAAATGCAATAAATACTGGGTTCAGATTTTAGGTATTCCTCCGTAATACATTTACGCATTGAATGAAAAAAATAATATTAATAATAATTAGCACTTATCGGCCACATCAGAGATATTTTGTGAAAATCGGGAATAAATTCACCAATACAATTAAACGTGTGCCAGTGTGTGACGTAGGTATATTCATTTAAAAAAACCGCTATGGGTGAGGAAGCGACGCTATTCACGTCTCACTCTCACACTACTTCGGTAGCCAGCGAGCTTTCGTTAGAGGTAGTCGCTTCGCCCGTTTTGTGAACATGGTCCGATGTTTTTTTTCATGTTTTCAGGAATTAAATTTCAATTATTATCACTTTTGACTTTGACTGAGGAGGCGACGCTATTCACGTCTCACTCTCACTCTATTTCGGTATATGGGAACGCAAGAAATAGAATCTCAGTTCGCTTGCTTCTCTCGCTTCAGTAGCTCTCGGGTATCCATCTGAGGTGGTCGCTTCGCCCGTTTTGTGAACGTCGTCCGATGGTTATTTTCATGTTTTCAGCAATTAAATTTCAATTATTATCACTTTTGACTTCAAAGTTAATTCATTTAAGCGATTGGCAAAGAATATTTTTATTTTTACATGTGTATTGATGTATATTGAATACACAGTACCGGAACGCGCGGATTTTTTTAGCACAGGAAGGGAAAGGTTAAAATCTTCTAAGAGTATAGTTTACAATAGCATTTTGGTATAAAAATTGATGTACAGAACTAACACGTAAATGTGGAAAAAGACTGAAATGCGTGCATTGAGAAGAATACATGGGGTGACAATGTATGATAGAATACGGAATGAAGTGATTAGATGAATGTGAACTTAAGGCTGATGTGTTAAGTAAGATGAAGAAGAGAATGCTGAGAAGGTTTGAGCATGTGAAACGAATGAATTAAGAAAGAATATAAAGTGCAAATGTTAGTGAAAGACGTGTGAGGGGCAGATCAAGAAAAGTATGGTTGGATCAAGTGAATGATATTCAGAAAGAAGGAAATGTAAATAGTAAGTCAGAGACATCGAAGAAGTTGTATAAGATGTATTGAGTTGAGAATAGTCTATTTATTTAATGAATACGAAATCGACCTCAAAGTTTTTCTTCTCTCCGATGGAACATGTCTTAGATACAATAGAGATATCCTTTAAGGCCTCGGCCACACAGGTAGGAGCCTCGCTTGGTGCTTAGAGCTACGCTACTAGGTTACTATAAGTCATGTGGCGTGGCGCGAGGCGTGCAGTGTGGCCATCGCAATAGTATGGGATGCGTTGGTTTGCTAGGATATATCACCTAGCTCACAGCGTAGCTCTAAGCACCAAGCGTGGCTTCTACCTGTGTGGCCGACGCCTAAGGGATCTGAATACAAAGAGATAACCAAGTAAGAATATTATATCTGGAAATATGTAAAAGATGCAAAGAATTCAACGGCTGGATTACTTCCATAGTTTGATTTCTTCCAGATGCCGATCCGATTTCTTCCAGTTACCGATCCGGTTTCTTCCAGATGCCTGACCGAGATGATCAGTTAAAACTGCAAGTGCCGAACTGTTATGTTGAAAAATGACGCTTGAGAGATACAATTCGTAAGTACATATAGTATATGTATGTTTACAAAATATTCAAGTTTTACTGCTTATTACTCCTTTTAACCCATTTTGTATCAATTTCCCAAATAATATACCACAACAATACCGTTCCAACGTATCGCCTGACAGTTGAAATATCTTGCGACTATTATTTATTTTACAAAAGTTAAAATACTCCTCAAGTGACATCTGTTATTCCAAATCAGAATCATCTTAATTATTATCGACAACATTGTTCTATTTAAGCGACATCTAGTTTTAGACTTCCGAGATTTTTCACTTCAGACGAACTTCAGAACATTCAGTGTGTATCTGGATAATTATTATAATACTTTTAATTTATAAGACGGTTTGTGATTTATTTTAGTTTTTAAAATGGCAAATGATTATGCGTAGCAGGGGGGAGTGTGTGATTTATTATAATAAGGTAATTTTAGCTCATTTCGTCCTAAGATTAGCTATTACTTAGAATACTTAAGTAGCATGCTAATTTTGATTGGAAAGTAGCTATAATAATGTTTTTTTATATACTTGAAATTATTGATTGGTAGAAAAACCAAATAATGTATTGCTAAACATTTTAATGTGGAGCTCCACAGACTCAAAGCCGAAACCTTTGATAAATTGTTGATTTTAACCCTTCCCTCCCTGTGATGTGTAACTAGTACACATTGCTTCTAAAAACTTTAATATATCTATAAATATGATAAATACTGGGTTCAGATTTTAGGTATTCCTCCGTAGTACATTTACGCATTAAATGAAAAAAATATATTGATAATAATTAGCACTTATCGGCCACATCAGAGATATTTTGTGAAAATCGGGAATAAATTAACCAATACAATCAAACGTGTGCTAGTGTGTGACGTAATTATATTAATTCTAAAAAAACCACTATGGGTGAAGAAGCGACGCTATTCACGTCTCACTCTCACTCTACTTCGTTATATGAGAACGCAATAAACAGAATCTCAGTTCGCAATTGTGTTTCTTCTTTTGAGGTATAACAGTCCGAGACCGAGTCCCGTCTCAGTTCTTAGTAGCTCTGGGGCATCCATTTGAGGTGGTCTCTTCGCCCGTTTTGTGAACGTCGGCCGATATTTTTTTTCATGTTTACAGCAATCAAATTTCAATTATTATCCCTTTTGACTTTAAATTTAATTAATTTAATCGATTGTCTATGAATATTCTTATTTTTGCGATTTTAAATAGCTCATTTTTACATGTGTGTATTAATGTGTATTAAATACACAACACCGGAACGCGCTGATTTTTTTAGCACAAGAAGGGAATGGTTTAACATTAATACTAAATAATAAGTAAATTTTAAACATTAATACTATTGTCAATGATAATAATAACAACTTAAATAATATTTCGACAAAACTGTCTTTTTGAAAGCAAATAAAAAGAACATTAAAAAGTATATGCAAATAATAAAAGCTTATTTATAGTTTTTTAAATAATTCTATAATAATATATTGAAGAAAAAAAGTGCTCTGAATAAGGTAAATGTGCGTACTTTATGAAGAACATTTGGTATTGTAAAACATATAAGGATATATGTGTCGTCGCTTTTCAAACCCAGCTATGTCCACATCACGACATTTTTGAGATGAATATGCCAAAATATAGCTGATGTAGTCTTGGATAAATCTGCATTTTTCAAAATAAGATATCTCCTCTTGAAATCAATGCAAAATGGTGATTGAAATAAGAGTTTTTTTCAAACTCAGATTTGTCCACGAGGTTGCTTTTATCAAAGTCAGACACGTATATTTAGATCAATCAGAAAGCGCCATCGTTCAAGATAGCCGATCAATCGTAGCGTAGTCGTTCTGTCAACAACAATCAAACTCGAGTATGTCCATACGATGCTGTATCAAAATCATACATTTTCAATGGGCGATTTTCAAAAGTGGGTATGTCCAAATTGAAATATGCTTTATTTTTCTACTGACTTGAATTTCTAGAATTTATTTTTTTATTTTTTTACTGACTTGAATTTCTAGAATTTTTTTTTGAAAAGTCAATATAAAGCAATTCTTAAAAAGACACATCATTTTTACATATATAGTTGTCAGTGATCAGGGACAAAATACCGTTTTGCTCGGTTTGAACTTGCGTGGACATACCTGGGTTTGAAAAGCGTCGACACATTATCTAACAAGGCATAATTGTTTGTTTGATACAGATGAAGTATTATAATCAAAATACTATCGATAAATATACGATAAATAAAAAAAAAGGAAACTGCTTTGTGATTCGATGTAAAGATATGAAGATTCATTATCCCTGCTTTTCTCAAAAGAGATAAGGCGTAAATGTCTTTATGTAGAAATAATTCCACAAATTAAGGTACCTAATCAAAAGCTTGTAAATCATTTAAAATTCAAGTAAGTACCCACAGCACGCAACAGCCATAAAATTGATCTGTCAAGTGTCAAAATGTCGCATTGAAACCTAACCTAGAATTTGTATGTTTTCATTTGAAAACTTCTCAATGTAGATGGGTTTTTGATCTTCTATTGAATTGATCGATGTCTGGGAATTCTAAAGAATGCTTCGAAATATTGAGGACAGAATGTTCAGGTAATATTTGTGGCATTTCTATTCAATAATACTTAAATCAATTTATTCTGAAGGGGGCGATGCGGAATAGGATGGAAATGGGAAAACTTGTATGAAAATATTAATATTATTAGGGAAATGGGTACCAGAAAAGATAAAATGGACATTAATTAAATAAAATTACTGCATTAGCGATACATTATCTTTAAAATTAGGTGTCTGATGATTATGTAGATAGATCTATCATTCTATTTATCCCAAAAGGGATACATATTTTCTATTTACGCCAAAAGGGATACATATTTTCTATTTACGCCAAAAGGGATACATATTTTCTATTTACCCCGAAAAGGATACATATTTTCTATTTACCCCGAAAGGGATACATATTTTCTATTTACCCCAAGAGGGATACATATGTTCTATTTACCCCGAATGGGATACATATTTTCTATTTATCTCAAAGGGATACATATTTTTTATTTACGCCAAAAGGGATACATATTTTCTATTTACGCCAAAAGAGATACATATTTTTTATTTACCCCGAAAAGGATACATATTTTCTATTTACCCCGAAAGGGATACATATTTTCTATTTACCCCAAGAGGGATACATATGTTCTATTTACCCCGAATGGGATACATATTTTCTATTTATCTCAAAGGGATACATATTTTTTATTTACGCCAAAAGGGATACATATTTTCCATTTACCCCAAGAGGGATACATATTTTCTGTTTACGCCAAAAGGATAAATATTTTCTATTTACCCCGAAAGGGATACATATTTTCTATTTACCTCAAAGGGATACATATTTTCTATTTACCCCAAAAGGGATACATATTTACCATTTACGCCAAAATGATACATATTTTCTATTTACGCCAAAAGAGATACATATTTTCTCTTTACTCCAAGAGGGATACATATTTTCTATTTATGCCAAAAGGATACATATTTTCTATTTACCCCGAAAGGGATAGCTATTTTCTATTTACCTCAAAGGGATACATATTTTCTATTTACCCCAAAAGGGATACATATTTTCCATTTACCCCAAAATGATACATATTTTCTATTTACGCCAAAAGAGATACATATTTTCTATTTACCCCAAGAGGGATTTATAAATATTTTCTATTTACTCCAAAAGGATACATATTTTCTATTTACGCCAAAAGAAATACTTACATATTTTCTATTTACGCCAAAAGAGATACATATTTTCTATTTACCCCAAAAGAGATCCATATTTTTTATTTACGCCAAAACAGTCAGTATACTCATACATTCAGCTATTGTATTGAGAGTATGTGCTAATCTGCCAATTAAGTTCTAGGATTTGTTATAAGAGTCTCTAGGGCATTAAATGATGGTGCTGTTACAAGATATCTTTACAGTTAATTGGTTCACAGTAGATTAGAATGTGGTTCAATCATTTGGAACCCGAGAGGAATTCAGATTTCCATGATATAGTTGAGAGAGTCCAAAAGAGATTTCTGCGACACCTTTATTTAAAACAGTGTGGATTTTACCAATGGCTGTCCTACATTTTTCTCTAATGGATATACTTAGATATTACTCGTTAAGCATTAGAAAAGATGTACGCCCCTGTTTATACACATACAAATTGCTAACGGGAAAAATAGCCAACATTTTATTGATTTACTAACTTTAGTTTGACATACTAAATAATTATTTACTGAATTAAGATTGTTTGAGCTGAGCTATTGAGAGCATCACCACTATAGCTCAGAAAATCTAGGATGGGCCGTGTGGCGTTTTAAACGTCATGTCTCAAAGGGATGGGGTAAATTTTTTTTTTACAAATCGAATAGTTTTTTTATAAATCGAAATATTGTTTTTCTCTAAACTGACGTTTTAATTCCTAATTTTCATTAAACTGACTTTCTAATGTATTGTATCATTTGTATCTATCTTTAACCCTGAGAGCGCTACGAGAAAAAAATATAATTGTCTATCTAGTGCTGAGATATATTTACGATTCGGACGTTCGTGATAAATATTTATTTTAAACAACAAAAAAACAAAAAAAATATATGTTTACAACATAAATATATTTTAGAATATGTACCCTTGTATTCTAAATGAATGATATTCATTTAGAATACAAGGGTAGAACAAATTTCTTCCACTGCTATAGCAGTGCGCCGATTTCTCAGGGTTAAATAGGCCAAGATCCACTATGAATTAATACTAATTACGAACATTTCATTTTAGGTATAAAAAAATCGAAAATCCAATTATCAAATACTCCATCCCTAGCTAATGCAAACTAACATAGTAACTTTTGACAAACATAAACATAACATAAAATTCCCACAAAATTCTCAAAAAATCTAATATTTGTTCTATGTATGCGTTATTCCACTAAAAACAAATCTGATTTATTTACTTCTATAAAATAAGTCTTCGACAATTACGTAAGTCTGCTTGGTGAAATTTGGTAATATTTTGTGGTATACATACATAACATATATTGGACTTAAATATACATATAATTATTAAATCATTTTAAAATAATGACTGTAATTTATTATTACTACAGCTTTTTGTATCTTCATGTTAGTTTAAGATAAAGTTTTGTATTATTTGTCAATAATTTTAAGTACTTGTATAACCTGTCACATGTTCATTTGTATATAAAGACACAGTTGTGTCGTTAATTTAATAAATAAATAACATTATTCCAGTTGTTATTATGGTATATTTAGTCTTAATAATTAATATTTTTTCTTGTTATTTGATATAACTGTCAGAAAGTGTCATCAAATTCAAGTGCAATAACAACAAATTATAGTTTACATCACAATATGAATCAATCTTTATATTTCTTACTTTCAGAGCTTTATCTCGATCAAGAAATCGTCACAGAATATGAATTGCCAGACGCATTGGAGTTTTACAGAAACTATGTTTCTAAAAATATACCTGTCTTGTTTAAAAATTGTATTTCCAACTGGCCTGCGGTGCAAAAATGGAATTCAAAATATTTCAGGTATGTATGTCTTCAAATGTACTCATTGAATATTTCAGGTATGTATGTCTTCAAAGGAAATCATTGAATATTTCAGGTATGTATGTCTTCAAAGGAAATCATTGAATATTTCAGGTATGTATGTCTTCAAAGGAAATCATTGAATATTTCAGGTATGTATGTCTTCAAAGGAAATCATTGAATATTTCAGGTATGTATGTCTTCAAAGGTACTCGCTGAATATTTCAGGTATGTATGTCTTCAAAGGAAATCATTGAATATTTCAGGTATGTATGTCTTCAAAGGAAATCATTGAATATTTCAGGTATGTATGTCTTCAAAGGTACTCGCTGAATATTTCAGGTATGTATGTCTTCAAAGGAAATCATTGAATATTTCAGGTATGTATGTCTTCAAAGGTACTCGCTGAATATTTCAGGTATGTATGTCTTCAAAGGAAATCATTGAATATTTCAGGTATGTATGTCTTCAAAGGAAGTCATCGAATAGAGACATAATGACTTAAGATACGATTACAGCCTTCTAAATTTGACATTCAAGACCTAATTGTAGGTATAATTGCCTGTCTTCCGACCCTAGAGTCGTATATTCTATTCCCATTTCCCAAATGTAAAGATACAAGAGACAAAAAAATTTAACAAAAATTGATATCAGTTAACCTTTCCCTTCCTGTGCTAAAAACATCCGCACGTTCTGGTACTGTGTATTCAATACACATCAATACATATGTAAAAATGAGTGATTTAAAATCGTAAAAATATGAATATTCATAGCCAATCGCTTAAATTAATTAAAAGTCTAGAAATTTAATTGCTGAAAACATGAAAAAAACATCGGCCGACGTTCACAAAACGGGCGAAGCGACCACCTCAAATGAAAGCCCGCGAGGTACTAAAGTGAGAGAAGCGAGCGAACTGAGATTCTATTTCTTGCGTTCCCATATACCGAAGTAGAGTGAGAGTGAGATGTGAATAGCGTCGCTTCCTCACCCATAGCGATTTTTTATAATTAATATACCTAAGTCACACACTGGCACAAGTTTGATTGTATTGGTGAATTTATTCCCGATTTTCACAAAATATCTCTGATGTGGCCGATAAGTGCTTATTATTATTAATATTATTTTTTCATTCAATGCGTAAATGTATTACGAAGGAATACCTTAAATCTGAACCTAGTATTTATTATATTTATAGAGATATTACAGATTTTAGAATGAATATACCTACGTCACACACTGGCACACGTTTGATTGTATTGGTGAATTTATTCCCGATTTTCACAAAATATCTCTGATGTGGCCGATAAGTGCTTATTATTATTAATATTATTTTTTCATTCAATGCGTAAATGTATAACGGAGGAATATCTAAAATCTGAACCCAGTATTTATTATATTTATAGAGATATTACAATTTTTATAAACAATGTGTACTAGTTACACATCACAGGGAAGGAAGGGTTAATAAAACATACTTCAAATTAAAATAATAATTTAAATCAATCATTAAATAATTCAGACGAGACATATACTCTTAATATGGTTTTTCTTAATTGATTACTTTTGTACCCGGTCCTTCTCCTGGCTGTCCTGATGATATTCAAATGTAGTTTACAGGCCTGGGAACAGTCCAGGCAACAAGCCTTCTTATAACCAAAGTCTTGTGAAAATTATGGCATTCATGCCAAGTTTCTCACATGTAAAGTCAGCACTCTGATACATCCTCTATACCATCTGTATTAAAAGGTATGGGGTAAGGAGTGCTGTCCAAGAGAATGGCGAAACGGATACATTTTTATACATAAAATTAAATGTTCGTAATTAGTATTAATTCATGGATCTTGACCTATTTAAAGATAGATACAAATCATGCCATACATTAGAAAGTCAGTATAATGAAAATTAGGAGTTAAAACATCAGTTTAGAGAAAAACAATTTTTCGATTTATAAAAAAATGATTCGATTTGTAAAAAAAAACGATTTTAAGCCATCCCTTTGAGACATGACATTTCAAACGTCACAGGGACCATGCTACATTTTCTTGAGTATAGGAAACTTTGGAATTTGCATATAATGAAAAAAGTCATAAAATAAAAAAGCGTCGTAAAGTTTAATTTATTGTTGTAATAAAAAAGAGCCACATGTTTTAAAAACCTGAAAAATGGAGTCTTTGTATACAATGAAAGTGCAATACATTTTTTTTTCAGACACGAAATACCACACAAAAATGTGACTGTAGCCATCACGCCAAATGGGTACGCGGACGGGATAGCATGGGACAATGTCACGGAGAAGGAGTACTTTGTGATGCCTGAAGAGAAGCAGATGACCATGGCTGAGTTCCTCACGTGTCTGGATGAAAAAAGGTTTAAAGTGTATTTTTTATCACTCACTTTCGTATATCCTGATCTGGCTCAAAAATCTAATCTTGGATCGGCACACCCTCCCACAGTGTGAATACAATCTTCCAGGTGGCATTCGATGACTCGGTGCTAGGCGCTCTTTTAGCTTTATGCGCTTTTCCTTTTCACGATCGCATCTCGCAGTTTCAAAAAGTGCCACCCCCCTCAGCCGCGGTGCATCTCTACTGGTCTTGTTCCTGTGCTAATGCAATCTAGCTCTGAGTATGCATACCACACTATTTCAAACTGGAATGAACACGTTGAGTGCCGACACCCAAACTGCTCACTACGGCGGTTGCTAGCGGCAGACTGACCAATAGAAGTGACATACTGATATTATGCGTAAGTGCGTGATCTGCACCCAGCGCTCTCCTCTCATTACGCACAAACGCGTAATCGATAGTCAATGTGTTAAGGCCGTCCTTTTACTTTTATTTTGGAAAGATGGAAGACACCTGTGAGATACAGGCAAAAACCTAGTTTACTGGGGATACGACAAATGAAAGGCGACAAACCCAGATCCATTCAAATAATGTATGTCCAAATTAAATTACCTGTTGTTTTTTCGTAAATAATGTATATTTCTTGTCATGTTTTTGGTCGCTTCGGATGACTTTCACCGGCTGCTCTCCACTCAGCTGACTGCCGATTTGATTCCGGAGTATAGCGGTGGATTCAAGTTTCATCCATTGTCACATACCGATGCAAAAACTCTTGTTTATTTTGCGTAAACAGTGCCAAACAGTGCTCTGAATCATCAATGCATTGTTGTTTCTGTTCCATTATGAGCAAATGCGGCACCCATTTCGAAAAAAAGCTTTTTCATGACCAAATGTTCATGCAAAATAGTGTAAACACTACCAAATGATATCTTCAGGATGTCAGCTATCTCACACAACTTTACTTTGTGATTTTCCATCACGATTTTGAGTTTTTTTAAAATATTTTTTGGTGTAACAGCCTCATTTGGACGACCAGAGCGTTCAGCATCATTTGTGTCTGTACAACCGCATTTGAAATCAGCATACCACCGACAAATGGTGGTTTTCGATGGAGCAGAGCCCGCGTAATACTTTTCAAGCCATCGCTGAGTTTGTACGGTATTTTTTCCCATTAAAAAGCAATGTTTTATCAACACATGAAATTTGGTTTTTTCCATTGATTTGAAAATAGCAAAAGTAGCGTCACTAAAACCACTAACTCAATGAAACAATGTCATGAAAGTTTGACACGTTACTTCTAAAGGTTGGTACTAACTGAAAATGGTATGGATTTGTTATTAGAGGCGCCATCTGTTGGTTAGTCCCGGGAATCGTTGATTGATGTATTAGAGGACAAGTCCAAATTCAGTGCAACCAAAGCTAGAAAATCAAATATTTTTTTGTTTATAATGAGAACGATGTCACATAGTCATGAAGAAGGGACTGCCCATAGGGACTCCTTCTCCGGCAGCAACACACCAAAGGGGGAAAAGAATAATAGCAACAACAAATTTACGATACGGAAGTCACGGAACAAAGAGAATGATCCACAGTGCAGTTATCAAATTACTTACAAAGCTGCTTAAAGTCTGGAGTTCAAACAGACCAGTAAGTTGCCAGCACTTCTGCAGAAAACTTCAAACATAATAAAAGTATCGTTTGACGCCATTTGATCAAAGTAGCCAATCGGTTCGAAGATGTACCTATTTTTTATACTATTGGATATAGGTGCAGTCATGTGGGAACATTATTCTATATTCTATAGATTGTCTACCATTGATCTCTCATCCTTGCAATATGACCAGCCACTTGTTCCTTTACTTGAAACAGTGCATATGTCAGTTCTTCTGTTTTTCCTAGTTATGCCGATCATTCCTCTCTGCACGACTTAGAGTCTGGCCTCATTCTTGCTTGTCAAACTCCACGTCTCGTAGCCATATGTTACCAGGTCTGTAAATATGAAACCGTAATTTACTCATAGATGGCTCTAGTTGTCAATGTAGTGACTGTAAAACCGCGTCATTGGCGCCTTTTTCTTGTGTTTACATTTGTCAAAAACTTTTTAACTCGCAACAATACAAGTTTAATACAACTACATATGTTTTCATAGCGTTGAACATGTCTGTTTTTGTGCCTGAAAACTACGATTTGCGGACAGCATTGATTTTCTGTTACCGTTTGAAGAAAACTGCTGCAGAATCGCATCGAATGCTTGTCGAAGCTTACGGTAAGCATGCTCTTGGTAAATCACAGTGCTTTGAGTGGTTTAAAAAATTTAAAAGTGGCGATTTTGATGTGAGAAACAAAGAATGTGGAAGACCACCGAGAAAGTTTGAAGACGCCGAATTGCAACCATTGTTGGATGAGGATGACGCTCAAACGCAACAACAACTCGCAGATCAGTTAAATGTGACATGAGAAGCCGTTTCCCTACGTTTAAAAGCTATGGAAAAGATTCAGAAGGTGGAAAAATGGGTTCCACATGAAATGAATGAAAGACAGCAGGAAAACCGTTGCGAAATGCTGCTCGCCAGGTACAAAAAAAAACCATTTCTCCATCGAATTGTGACTGGCGATGAAAAATGGATATATTTTGAGAATCCTAAGCGTAAAAGATCATGGGTAACTCCAAGTAAACCAGCGATATCGACTGCAAGGCCAAATCGCTATGGACGGAAGACAATGCTCTGTGTTTGGTGGGATCAGAAGGGTGTTATCTATTATGAGCTGCTAAAACCTGGCGAGACTATTAATACTGAACACTACCGACAACAAATGAGGGGATTTGAACCAAGCATTGTGTAAAAAATGACCAAAATATCAAAAGAGGCAACACAAAGTGATTTTGCTTCATGATAACGTACCATCGCACACAGCAAAACCGGTCAAGGAAACAATTGAGGCGTTTAGTTGGCAAATACTTTCGCATGCGGCTTACTCACCAGACTTGGCTCCATCCGATTAATATTTATTTGCATCGATGGGACATGCACTTGCTGAGCAGCGCTTCACTTCTTACGAAAATGGCTCGATGATCGGTTCGCCTCAAAAGAGCAACAATTTTTTTGGCGTGGCATCCACAAATTGCCAGAGAGATGGGAAAAATGTGTAGCTAGCGATGGGCAATACTTTGAATAAAATATTTTTTACCATTTTCATACAATAAATGTGTATTTTCTATAAAAAAATTCCGGTTTCATATTTACAGACCTGATATAATGGGTGAAATTTACCCATTGAAGATATCATCATTGAAACAGAGTGAAAGGATGCCTTTATAAATAATATTCATTTCATTTCTTCTTCCGAGGTGTTTTTCAAAATTAATTTGTAGGAACAGGGTGTTTTTTTGTTTATTTTAACCTTAAAATTTGTTTATTGATTCCAGGGCTGGATTTATCCCCTATATCCAGAGACAGAACTCTAACCTGACTGAAGACTTCTCTGAGCTGATGTCGGATGTGAAGTCCGACATCCCCTTTGCTAGCGAGGCCTTCGGGAAACTGCCTGATGCCATCAACTTCTGGATGGGGGATAGCAGAGCTATAACCTCAAGTAATTTCATTTTGATATTCCGAATGCATTCCGAAATTGCACATATACCTTAAGATAAATAGCAGAAAATACATTTAACCCTTTAAGTGCCGGAAGTTATTAGTATGGCTATACCCAGCAGGCCGTGATTTTTTCAACAAAAATAAAACCTAAAAAATTTATATTTTTTGTATACAGATATAAAGGATATTATGAAAACTTACCAAATATATACACCGTGTGGCGTTTGATCTGCCGTTCACTCAGAAAAACACGGTTTAAATATTCACAAAATGTCAGGGTTGTCACAATTTGACACAGAAAACACGTTTACTTATAAATATAGTGGAATATAATATACTTTGTAAACTAAAATCAACAAATTATCTGTATGATGTATAATACAGTACAAAAGTTAAATAAACTATAAAATAAAACCGTAAAAAGTCTATATAAACGTCGTATTATCAACCATTTAACAAAACTGCAAACGAAGTCATTATAAATCATCGCAATTACGACAGAAAAAACTGTAGTCGGTAACCCTGTATCAGAGACACGTATTGACTGTCAGTGAAAGCTTTTAGAAAGATGACTGTAACTTTGATAATATCGGTAAATTGTAATATTTTAGTATTTCTTGACCATCCCAATAGATGTCCCTATGTGTTCTAATTTATAAATTATTCCAATTGGATTTGATATTGGCTTGCGACAAGCTCAAAGGAGAGCGCGTTTACGCGCTCATTTTGTATGGCCGGCCTGGCGAGCACTGAATGTTAACGTTGTCGTGGCAGCAAACCGGTTAAGAGTGAAGTTATCAAAATGTCTGGACTCATCTCATAACATCCCCCGGTTGAGATACACTCCACCAATATAAGGTGAACCTGGCCGCAAGGACATTGGAGTTTTTTCAGCCCACACCCTGAATGATGTGAATGTGGAGGAGGAGAAAGTTGTGTGCTTGGATAGAAAAGTTTGGAAATCTGTTCTCTCGACCTACCCCATAAGGGACACGGCATGATGATATATATGTATGTATACTGCGTTACAATTTGATCTACTATACCATTCATATCGGGAGCTCTTAAATTTTACAATACCTAAGGTTTTTTATTTGTTATTTTACTAACATGACCTCCGTGGCCTGGTGGTAAGACACTTGTCTGCCGATCCGGAGGTTGCGGGTTCGATCCCCGCTGGAACCCAGATTTTGGATTCCAGTCTGGTTAACACTTAGGGCCTATAAAAAAAAACATATTTCAGGTTGGTTGGAAGAGATTGCCACATGGCAATAAATTCGCCAGGTTAATAAAACAAAAAAAAAATTAACACGTATAATTGAAATAGTTTTTCGCTTTTTTACGAAGACGTTAAAATAATGAAGGATTACTGTATTACTTTGACTTTATAATTTGAGGTCTCTTTTTCTGGGTTGTGACCTCAACGCTGAAGAACGTGATCCACACTAATACTGCTGTATGTTGTGTACATTCTACTATTAGAGTCTCTCGGCATTCCACTGTCTGTAGAATCTGTGGTACAAGGACAAGCCTCTGTCTGTAGTCTGGTCATTCTAATATTAGGTGTTAACATAAGTTGTGTCCGTTTTTTTTCCAATTTAAAAATGAGCACCAAAAGTAAAATAAAATGGTAAATGTTATACGTCATTCGAAACAAAATTTTCTGCTCTACAAGATATTGTGTTTGCTTTTACGTTACATATATTATTTTATTTGATTACAAGCCTTCAAAATGGAATGTCAAGTAGACGAAAGTAAGCATTTTTGACACCTCCTTCTGTTCGCGTTCAATCGAGGGAATAAAGCTGCCAAAGCTGCTCGCGATATTTGCGAAGTGTACGGTGAAGATCCCCTTGATCTTCATGAATAATATGGTTTAAGCGGTCCTCATCGAAGTCCACTGGTCGTCCGGAACGCTCCATGTTTTTCAGGTCAAAATTACCGTCTTTGAAACGCAAAAACCATCAACGAGCTGTCCTTTTATTCATAGCATCTTCACTGTACACTTCGCAAATATCGCGAGCAGCTTTGGCAGCTTTATTCCCTCGATTGAACGCAAACAGAAGGAGGTGTCGAAAATGCTCACTTCCGTCTACTTGACATTCAATTTTGAAGGCTTGTAATCAAATAAAATAACTTATGTAACGTAAAAGCAAACACAATATCCTGTAGAGCAGAAAATTTTCTTTCAAATGACATATAACATTTACCATTTTGTTTTACTTTTGGTGCTCATTTTTAAATGGAAAAAAAACGGACACAACTTATGTTAACACCTAATATTTAGGGATGTACCTCTACCCCTGTGACTCTGCACACTGCCAGTGGTTATGGTTTCTATTCCCTTCTCATGTAAAATGTGACCAAAGAACTGAAGATTGCGAAGATTTGCAGAATTGTTATTTATACATGTTTTAAATAAAAAAAATCTTTTTTCAGTGCACAAAGACCCTTACGAAAACATCTACTGCGTCATCGACGGCAAGAAAGATTTCACCATCATACCTCCGACTGATCTTCCATACGTGCCGTACAAGAAATATCCAGTCGGAATATACGAACAGTTGGCTTATAGCAAAGATGATAAGTTCAGAATAAAACCAGTCTTCGAAACACCAAATATGGAGTCGAGTGTCTCTTCAGTCGAAAAGAACATCAAAAAGCTCAATAACAGCAAAAGCTCGGAAGATATAATCACAGACGTCAATTACGTAACCTCAACGATTAATAAAAATAAAAAAATTCGTGAATCGTGCGAGTTTCTCAATGAATTTGACGTCCCTCCAAGAATGCTTCCGTGGATTGCCGTTGATCCCATTCATCCAGATCTTAAACGTTATCCAGATTTTAAAAAAGCGCACGTTTTTAATGTAACTGTCGAAAAAGGGGATTGTCTGTATCTTCCTAGTCTATGGTTTCATCACGTGAGACAGAGTCACGGATGTATCGCCGTAAATTATTGGTACGATATGGATTATGATATTAAATATTGTTATTTTAAAATGTTGGAAAAAATGTGCTGTTTCGATGCATAAAGGTAATTAATTTAATTTATTTAAATTGGACAATGGTCACGTAGAAAAATTACTTAAAAAATATATTTCAAAATTCGTATAAAACACGTGTCTTTTCGAAAATAAGAATTACTCTCATTTGAGGCGTTTTAGATAAAGCATTTGAGAGCAGACGTTATTGAATTAATACTTAATCAAACTTGCTTCCTTCAAAGTTATTTCCTCGACCGTTTGTACAAACATTTACAAGACGAGAAAAAAAAAATTTTATTGAAAAAATAGCATATATGTGTGTGAATGGTCTTTCGACAGAGAAGTTCCGTGTATCTGGCTTTTAATTTGTTCAATACATTAAACTAAAGCCATAAGATATATTAAAATGTCAGGTAAATATAAAACATAAATAAAAAAACTGATAGAAAACAGACCAGATTCAGTAACAAATAATGTCAACAAAAGTTTTTAACTCAAATTGGATCAAAATTATGCAATAGAAAAATGATTTATATGCAGTTTCCTTTTGCTTTGTTCATGTGGCTTTACGAGCCCTTTTTTGCCTATAAATCAGTTAAAGATCCTTTGTCAATTGGCTGTCTCTGGTTTAATTACTGCTACTAGACATTGCATTAATTGAAGGACATTGCATTATATCGTTTTAATTCAAATTGCATCAAAATTATGCAATAGAAAAATGATTTATATGCTGTTTCCTTTTGCTTGGTTCCTGTGACTTTACAAGCCCTTTTTTGCCTACAAATCAGTGAATGAAACTTTGTCAATTGGCTGTTTCTGGTTTAATTACTGCTACTAGACATTGCATTAATTGAAGGACATTGCATTATATCGTTTTAACTCAAATTGCATCAAAATTATGCAATAGAAAAATGATTTATATGCTTTTGCTTGGTTCCTGTGACTTTACAAGCTCTTTTTTGCCTACAAATCAGTGAATGAAACTTTGTCAATTGGCTGTTTCTGGTTTAATTACTGCTACTAGACATTGCATTAATTGAAAGACATTGCATCATATCGTTTTAACTCAAATTGGATCAAAATTATGCAATAGAAAAATGATTTATATGCAGTTTCCTTTTGCTTTGTTCCTGTGACTTTACAAGTCCTTTTTTGTCTACAAATCTGTGAATGATCATTTGTCAAATGGTTGTTTTTAGTTTAATTACTGCTACTAGACATTGCATTCTATCCTTAACATTTCTTAGTGAAGTGACAACCCAGAATTTTGTTTCAAGGTAATAAAAAATTCGTTAAGTTTTTATCAAAAAGAGATATGTAACATAACAGAACGTCAAAAAGAGACATGTAACATAACAGAACGTCAAAAAGAGATATGTAACATAACAGAACGTCAAAAAATTATGATTTATCAAATTTAAACTTATTATAACGCTATAAATATTTTTTTAAATAAAAATGTCAAAATCACTCTGGCCTACAGGTACACACCACCTGTTCCATCCCTGGCATGGAAAAGGTTGTTAATTAAGAATTGTTATTATATCTTATATTAAATTTACATACAAAAATAAATTTATTATAGCTGTTGAGGAGGTGCTTTGTAATAATATTTAATTTAATTAAAAAAAAAATTTCATCAGAAATGTTTTGTTAATTTTATTGGAATATTTTGTAATAAGAATTTTTATTATGCTAACTGTGTTATTTTTTAAATTTTGTATTCTTTTTTGAAATATATTGTACTGTTTCAGAACGATTGAAAGTGAACAGATTTACAAAACTTGAAGGAATAAATAATTTGGTTGTGTTTATTGAACGAATACAAATATTTGTACTTCGAACACTGTTATAATTGAGTTTATTCAATTTATTTATATGTGAATTATTGATGGTGTATGAACATGTTGAATTTATTATTTTTCAAAGATTTGATAGTTGATATTGTTGGTAAATTTTTTTTATCCATACATATTTTAAGTTTAAAATTACATTATATGGTTAGCAAAATATCAGTTTTTTTTTTAAATTTTATGTAACATATTTTCAAACCATTTAAACAGTTAAACTTCTATTTTAAACCAAACACTTGCGAAATAATTATTTCTTCTTCTTAAACTTTCTGTAGACTCTCAAGAGTCTGTTACTGCAGGATTGTCCTGTGATGCTGAGCTCCAGCTATCTCTCCATCGTTTCGGGGGTCTCCCTGGCGGACGCCGTCCATCCGGCACCCCATGCAGAGCTATGTATGGAATTCTTGTGGAATTCATTCTTCGTACATGTTGGTACCAGTATCGTCGACGCTGTCGACAGACCTCTCGGATTGTGGTGTTGGTTTCTTCCCAGAAATAACGCGCAGAGTTCTCATTTCCGTTGTCCTTAGCATACTTTTTGTCCTGA
Source organism: Odontocerum albicorne (assembly GCA_949825065.1). NCBI lineage: Eukaryota > Metazoa > Arthropoda > Insecta > Trichoptera > Odontoceridae > Odontocerum > Odontocerum albicorne. Next base: position 24,410,233 of record OX463862.1, on the reverse strand, counting down.
CAGTGTCCGCCCTCGCTTCGATGCCATATGTGAGGATAGGTCGCACACAGGTCTTATAAATGCGTACCTTGCTATCTGTTCTCATATCTTTATTCCTCCATATGACATCTCTCAGGCAGCCCGCCACAACTGCAGCTTTATCTACCTGAGGCCTTACTTCTCTGGGGAGGTCATGAGAGCTGAGCAGTTCACTGCCAAGATATCTGAACTGGGTTGCTTGTTCAATTGGCTCGTCACGTACTGAAATTCTGCACTCTAGTGGGTCTTTGGAGAATTATTTCGTTTCTATTATTTACCATATAAAATTCTTAAATAGAGCGTTTATTTAACTGTTGACATTTAATTTGTAATTTTTGAATAATGAAAGAGTTAAGAGTAAAGCGATAGGAAACAAAGTCAAAGGAGCATTGAAACATATGTAATCTAAACTTACAGTATCAAAATCTGCTAAGATGACATCCCACAATAGTATTTGGGTGCCAACTTTGATGTATGCTAGTGAAACGTGAATGTGTAATAAAGATACTGATAGGAGAACTTAAGGCTGATGTGTTAGATAAGATAAAGAAGAGCACGCTGAGATGCTTTGGGCATGTGGAACGAATGAATGAAGAAAGACTTACAAAACAAATATATAGCGCAAATGTGAGTGGAAGGCGTGTAAGAGGAAAGTATGGTTGGATCATGTGAATGATATTTTGAAAGATGGTTTATGGATGTGGAAGAGGTTAAGGATGTGTGTGGAGATAGAAAAGACTGGCACTCTATCCTCTCTGCCTTCCCCGATAGGGAAACAAGGTGATAGTATGTATTTCTGAATAATTAAGTGATGAATGAAAATTTTGATGTATTTTATTTTTTAACAGAAGAAAAGAGTTCACTGTCTAAATGGTTTGAAAATCTCTCTTTAGTATAAATTTACTATATTGGAGGTTCCCAAAATTTTGCACAGGGGGCCACGTTAAGATATTGAAAGTATTAAGTGGACCGAATAAAAAAAGGCATATACAGTACCCGGTGGTAAGAAATACACATACGGGCTTAAGAAAGAGACTGTCGGCCATAATCGACTAACTTCGGCTTTGTAGAGCGTCGTCTCTGTCATTCATACACGTATTCCATCGCGATTTGTCAGTCTTTGGTCAAGCGACAGAGATGACGCTCTACAAAGCCGAAGTTAGCCGATTATGACCGACAGTCTCTTTCATAAGTCCGATGTATATTTCTTTCCGCCGGGTACTGTACATTATTTTATATATTTGTGCACAGCTTATGGCCATAATTAGGGATAAATCAGCGTAATTTAACAGTCTTATGGGACTTTTTTTTTTATTTTGAATGGTGGATAAATTTTACACTAAAAAACTATGAATATAACTAAAAAAAATTAATATTTTTTGTTAAAATGTTCAAGGGCTGGATAAACCCATTCATCTGGCGTAATACAGCTCACGGGCCGTTGTTTGGGGAACCTTGAACTTTATATATATATATATATATTTGAATAGAAGTTTTCGCGAAGAGGTATATATGACATAATGAGGATCTTTAGTTGGAGAACAACAGATCCAAAGACAAGAATGAAATTAACAACAAAGTTGAGACTCTGTAAGGGTGTCGATGGAGCAATAAATGACCGAAAAAATAATGCAAGAAGCGGTCTTTCTCTGAATTCTACCTACCCACCCAACCGTCGAAGCGAACGCATTTGTAAAAAGACATACCCGTCTCAACTAACGAGATGAGAACTTGAAAATGATTATTCTGGTATAATCGAAATATCGTGATTTTAAAAACATCTAAATCAACGCCAAGTTACTGAAAAATCCTCATTATGTCATATATATATATATATATGGTATATACAAACATCGAATCATATAATATTGATGAAATAAAAATGTAATGTGTGGTGCACCTCAGAATAGTGAGAATAAACTGTTAGGGTCTTAGATTGCACAAATATTAAGTCTTGTTTTGAACATAGTTGTGACTAAATTTAAGCCTTCTAGAATACTTGACTAAGTCTATTGAATTAAGCTAAACTTTAAAATAATTATAGTACGTATATTAAGTATTGTAAAAAGACGTATAATTTTTTTGTTTATATCTTTTTTTTATTTAATAAAATCCAGCAAAACTCTTTTCTTACATTTTTCAACGGATGGTTAAAAAACCATGAAGAGAAATTAAAATATTATTTTATTTATTTATTTATTTTATTTCTTTATTATTACACATGACAAGAAATATACACAATTTGCGAAAAAACAACAGGTAATTTGATTTGGACATACAATTTTAATGGATCTGGGTTTGTTGCCTTTCATTTGTCGTGTCTCAAGTAAACTAGGCTTTTGCCTGTATCTCACTGAGGATAGAATCCTGTCGTGTAGCTCATGACAGCATCGTGAATACCATGATAGCCGTTGACGACCCCCTCCATCCATTCTTAGCAGACTCTCAAATAACACCATTTATTTATTTATTACCATGAACTTCTACATATGTTTTAAAAAACATATTTGATAAGAAAACCGCAGAAAGCTTACTAAAGGAAGATGAACTATAAAAAAAACATTGTAGATCTTTCGATATGTGATAGTAACATATTCTGCTTTAGGTGGAGTGTAATGTAGGTATGTAGTGTTCAATATATTTGAAAATGATATATTGGGTGTACAAATAAGTCACCGCCGTTTGACAAAAGTTGGCGCCACCAGTAAGTTATGGTTAAAATTGTCAGATGTAAAATGTCATTATCGTAAGGTTGGACATCTGTCAACAACATGACCTTGAAATATTAGTGAATTTTTATCAGTATAACATATTTTTTTGTGTTCGAAAATGTCAAGTTTTGAGCCGAATAAGCGTCATTTGCGGGAACTTTTGATTTACTTCTTCAATTTGAAGAAATCTGCAGCTGAGGCGCATCGATTGCTTGTAGAAGCATATGGTGAGGCTGCCTTAAGTGAGAGAAGTTGTCGTGAGTGGTTTCAAAAGTTTAAGAACGGTGAATTTGACATCGAAGACAAAGAACGTAGCGGAAGGCCGAAAGTGTACGAAGACGCGGAATTGGAAGTATTACTGGATCAAGATTCGTGCCAAACGCAAGAAGAACTTGCACTTACATTAGGAGTGACTCAACAAGCAATTTCACATTGGTTGAAATCATTGGGAATGATTCAAAAACAAGGAAATTGGGTTCCATATGAACTGACACCGAGAAACGTTGAACGCCGATTTTCCACATGTGAAATGCTGCTTGCCAGGCATAAACGAAAGGGTTTTCTGCACCGTATAGTCACTGGTGATGAAAAATGGATCCACTATGATAATCCAAAAAGGAAGAAATCATGGGGAACCCCTGGCCATGCTTCAACATCTACAGCTAAGCCAAATATTCATGGAAAAAAACTCTTGTTGTGTATTTGGTGGGATCAGCTTGGTGTCATGTATTATGAGTTGCTCAAACCGAACGAAACCATTGCTGGGGCTGTCTACCGAGCACAATTGATGAGATTGAGTCGAGCACTCGAGGAAAAGCGCGCCCACTGCTACTCCAGACACGACAAAATTATTCTCCTGCATGATAATGCTCGTCCACATGTTGCGGCGCCGGTCAAAACCTTTTTGGAAACAATCAATTGGGAAGTTTTACCCCACCCGCTGTATTCACCAGACATTGCTCCTTCTGATTACCACTTGTTTCGATCGATGACGCATGACCTGTCTGAGCAGCACTTCACATCATATGAAGATACCAAAAATTGGGTCGATTCGTGGATAGCCTCAAAAGATGAAGCATTCTTCCGACGCTGTATCCGTATGCTGCCAGAAAGATAAGAAAAGGTAGTGGCAAGCGATGGGCAATACTTCGAATAAAACATGAGGTTCTGTTCTTTCACAATAAATGCCCAATTTTTGATAAAAAACGGCGGAAACTTATTTGTACACCTAATATTAACATTTTTTTCTGTAAAGATGTCTGTGGCCTAGTTGATACAATACCTGTCTTCCGATCTGGGAGTTGCAGGTTTAATTCCCATCGCTACCCAGAATTGTTTTAAAAATGAGTTCAAGTCTTCTTTTCCCAACAGGCTTGTATATAACGCCTTTCTACTTGGTTGTAAGAGATTGGGACATGGCCATAAATCTACCAGGTTGAGCTGTGCATAAACAAAGTGTGATAAAAAAAAATCGTATACAGTAGACTCTCGATTATCCGACCTTTTAAATTTATAATTTCACCCGATGTATCCGTTCCCTGCACCAAAAGTAAACACTGAATCTAAGCTCTCCCAAATAATAAATTGAAACTTCATCAACCAGGATTTCTGGTCGATGACGTGTTCGTAATTTAGCCAGTTTTATTTTCTGTAACATATTACCTATTTCACTACAGTTCGGAAATTCTAGGATGAGTCCTGTGACAGCTCACACATTTGCCACAATACAACCTTATGTAATGTATTTACCTAAATAACTTGCTATTTATTAGAATTGAAGCTTATATTAAAGTTGATAAAATAATTAAAGTTACTGAACATCGCTACAAGGTTGTATTTGGGCAAATTTGTGAGCTGTCACAGGACTCATCCTAGAATTTCCGAACTTTAGTATAATTTTTGTGTACATATTGTATTATTTAGTCCATGGGTCGGCAACCTTTTGTTGTAAGAGGGCCAAATATTTTACGTGGGAATTAGTGCGGGCCGCACTTGGGCCATATGTCATTACAGTATACCTACAATATTTGTTTACAAATATTTTACTTTTAAAAATAAAACGCTAATTATACAATATATTTTTACGACATTTAGTTAATAAAATCAATGAGATTTTTGTGTCTGCATTTGACTTGCAAGTTTTTTTATATTAGCTTGCATTTTTGAAGTAGAGACGCGTAGTATTGTGCCGTTGTGTATATTATGATATTGTCCGTCACGTGCGTTGTGGCAAGAATCTTGGGGGCCGCACCAAGACCTCGGGGCCGCTGGTTGCCGACCGCTGATTTATTCCAATGAAAAATAATATTTTGAAATGCTATAGAAAAAATAGCTAATTTCTACTGCCGCGTTTATTCGACAACCTGATAAATGCGACCTAGTTTAATCAAAACTCTACTGTATGTATGTAAAAACAAATTTTATATTAAATAATTTTTTATCTAGTTTTTTCAGTATTACAAATTTGTACATTTTTTTAAGTACAAGAAAACATTCATTTAACATGACTTGTTCTACCTGTAATTATGCGAAATCATATAAATCGAATACAATTAACAATAGGATTAATTTTGAGGTGCATGGCCGCACGGCAACGCACTGGACTTCCGTTCAAAAGGTTGTCGGTTCGAACCTCGCCCTGTTTCCTCATCAGAATATGTTATTCTTGCCAGACTCTTGAAACAAACCTTGAAACAGGTAGTCATATCATTATCTCAGTGGAAAAAAGTGCTTTACTAAACAAATTACAATGTCTTTAAATATCCAGTGTTAAAGTCTTAACTATCATTGATATATTTGAGGATTTGCTATATTTTCTTTTGTGTCACTTTCCTCATCAGAACATCTTATTCTTGCCAGACTCTTCGACTTTTCGAGGTACGGCAAGATGGGTTTAGCATCATTCCTATTGTTTTTGATAGACTGTCTTTTTAAACTCACTATCAAAATAACCTTTTCATGTTGAAAGCCGCATTAAGTTAGCTGTAACTTAAAAAGGCCGTATTCAAGAAACTTCAATGAAATGCACTTCAAAATGTACATTAATTTGTAAAAATCTAACGACTATGTACTTACAAAAAAAAAACTTTGGGATGTAATTGAGTTTATGATCAATAAATAGACAATTAATTTTATTGTCTATGTTTCAGCAATTTATTCTGACGTAACAAAAACATATAAGGAAAAAACTTGTCAACTTTAAAATCAACTAACCTTTTAATAGCTTTCTTGTAGGAAAGAATTTGAATATAATAAAAATTATAAAAGCCAAACAATAACATTGTAACAGAAATAGAAAACTTTGTTCTGCAAAATTTGGATTCATTTGAAAGACCGCACTTAATGGCTTACAAGCCTGCAGGTTCCCATCCCTACTCTAGCCTCTCCGTTCAAATATTTGTTTTTCGGCTGTATAATTTATTTTTGTATTAGGTGTTAACATAAGTTGTTTCCGTTTTTTCCCAAATTTAAAAATAAGCACCAAAAGTAAAACAAAATGGTTAAGGTTATACATCATTGGAAAGAAAAATTTCTGCTCTACAAGATATTGTATTTGCTTTTACGTTACATATATTATTTTATTTTAGTACAAGCCTTCAAATGGAATGTCGAGTAGACGAAAGTGAGCATTTTCGACACCTCCTTCTGTTCGCGTTCAATCGAGGGAATAAAGCTGCCAAAGCTGCTTGCGATATTTTCGAAGTGTGCGGTGAAGATGCTATGAATGAAAGGACAGCTCGGTGATGGTTTTTGCGTTTCAAAAATGGTAATTTTGACCTGAAAGACATGGAACGTTCCGGACGACCAGTGGACTTCGATGAGGACCGCTTAAACCATATTATTCATAAAGATCCCTTTCAAACATTTTTCATCACCAGTAATGATGCGGTAAAGGAACCTTTGCTTGTGGCCATGCGTATCTCAATGACGCGCGAGCAAACCAGCAGAATTGTCAAACGTTGATTTTTGTTGTTTTCACTCAAAACATGTGGAACACAAGCGTCAAACTTCTGGACTTTTCTCATTGATTTAAAATGGCAGTATACAGTCATGTGACTACAATTCATCTTCGAAACCAATTCTACGGTGGTTTGAAGGGAATCTTCATGAATAATATGGTTTAAGCGGTCCTCATCGAAGTACACTGGAGGTGTCGAAAATGCTCACTTTCGTTTACTTGACATTCCATTTTGAAGGCTTGTAATCAAATAAAATAACATGTAACATAAAAGCAAACACAATAAACTGTAGAGCAGAAAAAATTTTCTTTCGAATGACGTATAACATTTACCATTTTGTTTTACTTTTGGTGCTAATTTTTAAATTGGAAAAAAAACGGACAAAACTTATGTTAACACCCAATATAATAATAAACTGCATCTCATAAAATCATTATTTATACTTGGTAGGCAATCATTATAATATAATTAAATTCTCAATGCGGCCTTGCAGCCAAAGATATTTTTTTCAGGTCTGGTTTATACAAACATTTTTAGGCGTGTTCAGCACTGAACGTGTTTATGAAGTAGAACTGAAAAAGTATAAGCTTCGAAAGCACAATATGTATAATGTATATATCTAGACCTAAGATTATTCTTCCTTATATGGTAGGAACAAAATATTACAGGACTATCTTTTAGTATACTAGAGAAAATGTAGCATGGTGCTTGTGACAGTTCACAAATTTCCCCCGATACAACCTTGTAACGACGTTTAGTAATTTTAATTATTTTATCAACTTTAATATGTTATAAGCCTCGATTCTAATAAATAGCATAAGTTATTTAGGTAAATACGTTACATAAAACTAACAATAATGACATATTAATACATCTTGTTACAAATTAGCAACAATGTGGCAGTTTGTTAAAATCAAATAATATTTGGTGACATTTGTCAAAACTCACTGTGTTAGTCTGCATTGGCTAGGGATGGGGTATACGATAATTGGATTTTTTATTTTTTTTATACATAAAATTAAATGTTCGTAATTAGTATTAATTCATAGTGGATCTTGGCCTATTTAAAGATATATACAAATCATACAATACATTAGAAAGTCAGTATAATGAAAATTAGGAATTAAAACGTCAGTTTAGAGAAAAACAATTTTTCGATTTATAAAAAAACTATTCGATTTGTAAAAAAAAAATATTTTACCCCATCCCTTTGAGACATGACATTTCGAACGTCACAGGGACCATGCTCCATTTTCTTAATTATAGTTAACTTGTAGTTTTATGACTATATCACAATTGATATTGTGGCCTAGAAATGTATTAAAAAATTAATATGTATTAACATTAAGATGTCTAGTCACCTTAACAGAATGGGTGTTGTGGATAATCCCGGCTGCGAGTGTGGTCTGGATGATGAAACTATAGACCATGTATTTTTCAGTTGTCCTTTGTGAAACAGATTTGATCTACTAAAAACCATATCGACATCAGAAGGATTGCGAGAGGAAACAAAACGTTCTTCTCTCGTCTCCCAGTGCTTAAATTAAGAAGTGTCCACAGAAAAACCAAAATCACCCTATGCAAGACCATAATTAGGACAATAGAGACATACGGGTGCGAAGCGTGGACGATGACGGCAAGATCCGCAGAGATGCTGGACACATTTGAGAGGAGAGTGTTACGTAAAATCCTGGGGCCCGTGAACGATGGCGAAACCTGGAGAATAAGATACAATGATGAGCTGTATAACATCTATAAAGCTCCCAGGCTCTCTGTACATGCTAGACTAAGTAGACTGAGATGGGCTGAGCATGTGCAGAGAATGCCGTCATCACAGGTACCTAAGAGGATCCTTGAGGGACATCCGGGCGGAAGAAGAAAGGTCGGTAGACCAAGGACGCGGCCCAACGGCAACAAGTGACATATTGGAGGGCCGCGAGGAGAGACAGGAGGAGTTGGAGGCGAGGATTGATGGAGGCCAATGCCCGATACGAGTTGTACAGCCATCGAAGAAAAAGAAAAGCCATATCTTTACCACGTCTAATGACTGTTGCTTTTCTTTTTTCTTCGACGAACTTTTCCATTTGTAGGTCGATTGTTAAATTTTTTAAGCTTTATGAGTTGAAACTTTGAATTATCTAGAATCATAATTTTTTTAAATTAGTTTTTTTATATTGTTTCATATAATAGCATAATGAATTTAATTTAGTGGCACAAATCATCCTAATTTGGATTTTCCGTATGAAAAAAAAAAAACATTAAGATGTCATATCCCACGTTTAACATGTTCACTTTTGACCTGATAGTTGTGAAGTTCTCCTATTGTCAAAATATTTTTGATGTCTCTTTTCATCTATGACAGACAATGGAATGCCGCAGCAACTTTGACGGCATCCGTGGTTTACTTGGTAAGACATCTGACTTCTAACCCAGTTCTAATTTTGTGAGTTAGATTCCTGCTGAAACCTAGATTTTTTTAAAAAGGATTGTTATCTTGTTTTCACTTAAGGCATGATGAATATCTTTCTGGTTGATTGAAAGATATTGCCACATGGCAATATGCTCGCTAGTTTATACTGTGTACAATGAAAATTTAATACAATAAATATTTCCTAAGGCCGAGGCCACACCAAAGTGCTTCGTTCAGTGCTAAGATAGGTTTTACGTGACTCATATACTAGGTGACTTCATGCTTGGTCACACCAAAGTGCTTCGCACAAATTCATTTGACTTTGGGAGTGGTTGAGTCAACAAATGATGCCACTCTCAAAAGTAACCAATTTCATTAGAACTTACCATCTTTATTTACTTTCTGTGCAACTTCATTCCAAAGTGATTTTATTACAGGTACATTTTTGTATAATTTGCTCGATGGGTTCCACAAAGGCTCCCTTTTATACACAACTGTTATTAAAACTTCCGCCATCTTGTAAAGTCACGGTGACACCATAAAATTAACCAAAACATCTGTTCGCTAGGAGATTCACTCGGTGACTAATCGTCATGTAGTGTGGCGCAAAGCGTGCAGTGTGGTCATTGCGATAGTATGCGGTGTGTTGGTTTGCTAGGATATATTGCCTAACTCGCAGCGGAGCTCTAAGCATCACGCGAGGCTCCTACCTGTGTGGCCAAGGCCTAAGTTACTGGAATTGATTGACTTTCAAATTTCTTAGAGAAATACAAGATTACAGAATATATTCTGGTGCGAAGTTATAGATTTTACTATTACTCTAATTGTTCTGTACCCAGATTGTATCAATTGGGTAATGGCGATGCTGCAGTCTCAGACATATTTGGAGACAGTTTTAATGCCTTAAAAACTCCTCTCAGGGAGCGTTTGTCTTTATTTGATCTAGATAATCCGGCACTGTGCCGTGACTCTCGTTATCGTAAGCTCATGTGATTGAGGTCACGCAGGAGGCTGCACTGGTCCATACAAGATATTGTAACTCATCACACTGTATCGAGTAGATATATGCCTTAAACTATAAGGAATCGTATGGTGGATAGTGAACATGTTAATGCAAAATTATCGAAGTTATATTTTTTTGTAGAATGAATGATGTATATTTTTTAACTAGACAATATCAAGTAAGAATTAAGAAATTTCCACATTCTGTCAATCTTATTTTGACTTATCCAATCTATCCTCTTTGTCTCTGTGAAATATTACATTTTCTTTCTAAATATGGACTGCCCCAACCATATAATCTTCTTAACCTTTCCCTTCCTGTGCTAAAAAAATCAGTGCGTTCCGTTGCTGTGTATTCAATACACATGTAAAAAGGAGCGATTTAAAATCGGAAAAATAAGAATAGTCATAGCTAATCTTTTAAATTAATAAAATTTGAAGTCAAAAGTGGTAATAATTGAAATTTAATTGCTGAAAACATCAGCCGACATTCACAAAATGGGCAAAGCGACCACCTAAGACGAATGCCCTTGATCTACTGAAACGAGAGAACTGAGATTCTATTTCTTGCGTTCCCATATTCCGAAGTAGAGTGAGAGTGAGACGTGAATAGCGTCGTTTCCTCACCCATAGCGATTTTTTTGAATGAATATACCTACGTCACACACTGGCATACGTTTGATTGTATTGGTGAATTTATTCCCGATTTTCACAAAATATCTCTGATGTGGCCGATAAGTGCTAATTATTTTTTCATTCAATGCGTAAATGTATAACGGAGGAATACCTAAAATCTGAACCCAGTATTTATTATATTTATAGAGATATTAAAGTTTTTAGAAGCAATGTGTACGAGTTACACATCACAGGGAGTGAAGTGTTAATGTCTCGCACATCATTCAAAACACCATCTTTTGTGTTTCTGGCTCAATAAGATGTGTTTGATTTTTATTTATTGTATATAAATATTAAAAAATCATTTTTAATCTCAAAATATCTCTCATCCCTTCCTCCTTTACAATTGCTATATTTATCCCTATTTTCACTCTTGCTTTTTTTACTTTTCATTTGATAGTCTTTTGACACAGTCATGGCTATAAAAAATAAAATAGTATAACACAAAAACTGGTTGATTTGAAAATATTGCTACAGAGCAATAAATCTACCAGATATATTAGCATTAAAGTTATTAATTGACTATCGATTATTTATATTTTGACTATCGATTATTTATATTTTGACTATCAATTATTTATATTTTGACTATCGATTATTTATATTTTGACTATCGATTATTTATATTTTGACTATCGATTATTTATATTATCAACCGGATAGTACTAAAATCTGCTAAAATAATGATAGTCCATAATAGTATTTTAGTTGCCAACTTTAATTTATGCGAATAAAACATGGCCGTGGAAAAATACTAAAATGAGCCAAATAAATGTTATAGAAATGGGTGCACCAAGAAGAATAATACATAGGGTGACAATGTATGACAGATCACAGAATGAAGTGATTAGATATGAAAGTGAACTTAAGGCTGATGTGTTAGGTAAGATAAACAAAAGTGTGCTAAGATGGTTTAGGCATGAGGAATGATTGAACGAAAGAAGACTACTGAAATAAATGTGTGTAAAAGGTGTCATAGAGGAAGACCAAGGAAAGTATTGTTAGATCATTTGTAGAGTGTCAGTGTATGAAGGACATCAGAAATCAATGCATGAATAAAAAGATGAAGAAAGGAGCTTGAAGATGGACATGTGGAGAGAAAGAATGACTAAGCAAGTATGTATTGTAGAAGCTGTAGACTGAAGAAACCATGGCTGGATCAAATGGACCAAATTTTGAAAGTAGGTAATGTGAAAAGTATGAATAATAAAATGTTGTGCCTGTGTACTGTACTAACAAAAGTTTAGAGATATGTTTTTTCTGCCTACTCTGCAAGGGACACATTGTGATGATATGTACAGTACCTGGCGGTGAGTAATACACATAGTTTGAAGAGCATCGCCTCTGTCATTCATATATACGTGTTCCGACGCGATTTGTCAGTCGTTACCGGACC